>APFE030356438.1:26841-51916 GCA_000404065.3 Pinus taeda | reverse complement strand
AGATATGTAAATGAAGTGTTGGGCAGATTTAATATGCAAGAGTGCAAGGCAGCGATCACTCCCACAGTAATGGGATTAAAACTCAGCAAAGAGGACAACAGCAAGGATTTTGATCCTAGCTTGTACAAGAGCATAGTTGGTAGCCTCATGTATTTAACAGCAACTAGGCCTGATATAATGTTTTTTGTTAGTTTAATTTCCAGGTTCATGGAGAGGCCAAAGGAAGCACATTGGCAAGGAGAGAAAAGAATTTTGAGGTATGTCAAAGGCACTAAAAGTTTTGGAATTTTATATAATGTCTCAGAACATTCAGATTTGGTTGGATACACTGATAGCGATTGGGCTGGAAGTGTAGATGATCAGAAGAGCACTTCCGGTTATGTTTTCCATATGGGTTCAGAAGCCATTTCATGGGCTTCTAAGAAGCAGTCCGTTGTAGCATTGTCTACAGCAGAGGCTGAATATGTGGCAGCTACAGCAGGAGCATGCCAAGCAGTGTGGATGAGAAGAATGTTGAGAAGCTTAGGCCGAGAGCAGGCAAAAGCGACAGTGATTTTTTGTGACAATAGCTCCGCTATTGCATTGTCAAAGAATTCAGTGTTTCACAAGAGAACGAAACACATTGATACAAGGTTTCACTACATCAGAGAATTGGTGAACAATGGAGAAATTGTCCTGAACATTCAGGACTCAGGAACAGTTGCAGACATTTTGACAAACCACTTGGATCAGAAAAGCTTTGAATTTTTGAGGAAGTGTTTGGGTATGATTGAATGCCCAGTAGTTGAAATTAAAGGGGAGTGTTGAAATCGTAATTTCAACTGCGCTCCAGCGATAAGCAGTCCAGCGATTCAGCAAATGAACAAAGCAACAGCTTGCGACTTCAGCGAGGAGAGCGACTTCAGCGATGACCGAACTGCCGATATCGCATCGGCGAAATGGAAGTGGAGCATTATAAAGTTGTTTTTATTATTTGCAATGAGCGATCGCCGATATCGTTATCGGCATATCGCTATCGGCGGAAACCAAATGGGCAGCCTTTACCATGCGATAAGTTGTGACCCGATATCCCGGACCCGATGGGTATTCAACATTTTGCTTAATATTATTTCGGGTCCGCCAGTGGGTTGTTTCATGTTTTTTTATGAATTTCAGGCATATATTATAATATATATAATCGGAGGTTATCGGGCCATATTGTGATCGGGATTTCGCAATCGGGGAAACCATGGGTGCACATATGTGTGCCATGCGATGAAGCTCGGACCCAATGGATTTCCAAAACCATATTGTATAATGGTTGAAGTAAAGGCCTGGAAAATAAATTTGACGTGAAGTAAAAGTCTCCTTACCGCCGTTTATCCCAGTAAAACAGTAAATGCAATTTAATGTGGGTTGGTAAGTTTTTTGATGAAGTTTTTAATTTTGTGTGAGCAGGAGTATGGGCATGGATAAATGTCAGTAAAATCATTTAATTCTTACTGTTTTCTCTTATGGCAGTATGGCGAGTGAAAAATGAATGTAAGTTCTGGGTTGTCATATATATGTGTAATTTTTGTTTTATATTTTCTTAAGAGAGGTGTGAAGCACAGAAGTGCGCTTGTAATGCTCTGAATATGCAATTGGAGTTACGCAGCAGCGTAAGTAAAAATTCATGTGTAATTTTTCAGAAGTGAAATGCAAGTGGTGAATCCCTCTTCGAGAGAGGAAGTTTATAATCTGTAACTGCATTTTCTTTTAATAGAAATCCTTGGTGTGTGTATGCAAACTCTGTCCTCTGTGCTCAGGAATTTTTTTTATGTTTCTGCTATGTTAAAATTCCTGTGGAAAAAGGAAAACAGAGCATTGTCTCTGTGTGTGAATTTTTATTGTTGTTTTTGGGATTTTACCAGAAAAATCTCCAACAAACTGCACTCCGTGATATAGTTGAGGATATAGTAGAGCAGTTGGTATACTTGCATTGCTAACAGTTGGTAGAGCAGTTGGTATACTTCCATGGTTTAAGCATTGGTGGAATTCTGAATGGCGGCCACAATCATGGTTCAAACATGCAGATTATGATTCTGGGCAAAACTCCGCACGACGTATAATCACTTGATTCTAGCTAACAATACCGATGACATGTAAAACTAGAACCTTGGTGGTGGGTACAAAATGACAAAGTCACCCTCAAAAATGGGTTACAAAATAACATACTAGCGAAACGGTGTCTTGGCACAAAGTGAGTGTTACTTTCTAGTTTTTTTTTATAGAGCAAATTTGGTAACTATGATATAAAGAGAAATTTTTTTACTTTCTAGTTTTTTTTAGCAAAATTGGCGGAATTCGATAACTATGATGTAAAGAGCAAACTCTTTCACAAAAATAACTGGAACCCAAATCTAAGCAAAAGAAATGATCCATTCTAGAGGACAATCTATTTCACCAGCTAAATAGTGGTTGAATATCACAATGCTAAACACGGAAAAGAACCTTATATGCATTGCCTGCACTGTAGCCTCCCTTTCTAATTCTGAGTTCAGTGATCCATTCTTTGGGCAGCCATTGTGGCGATTCAATTAACAAAAAAGGCTTTCCGAGTTCAAAGGAAGTAGTCGTATCAGGATATCTGTTAACTTGCTCTCCAGTTGTCCGAGCTTCAGATTTTGAGGGTTGTTCATCAGGTTGAACAGTAGGAGCTCTATTCTCAGCTCTGCCAGGTTTGGTTTTCTCATCAGAAGGCGAAAGCGACTTCAAATCCACATTTTTTTCCGACTGAATTTCCGAAGTATTTTCACATGACATGTCTTTTAGTCTGTACCATGCCAAGGATTTCATTCCGAGCAGTAGGATGAACAGTACCGTGCCAATCAAATGTGCATTTTGTAGAGTATTTTAACATTTTAACACTGTAAATCCATTCGAATATGATCTGCATTGGATCCGCCACTACGGAAATCCTCGACACCCAACAGAATAAACACATTTCATGTGAAAATCCTTCTAAAATTGAGTCAGAAAACAATGTGGATGCCAAGTCGCCTTAGCCTTCTCATGAGGAAACCAAACTTGAAAGAATGCTACTATTCATCCTACTTCTCCTAATGAAATCCTTGACACGGTACAGACTAAAGACATGTCATGTGAAAATCCTTCTGAAACTCAGTGAGAAAACAATGTGGATTTGAAGCCGCTTTAGCCTTATCATGAGGAAACCAAAATCTGAAGCTCAGACCATTGGAGAGAAAGTTAACACTTGCCTGGTACGACTACTTCATCTAAACTACGGAAGTCTTTCATGTCATTTGAATCGCCACAATGGCTGCCCAGGGTGGATCACTAAATGCAGAATTAGAAAGAGAGGCTACAGTGCAGCACCCCAGATAAGGTATTGATACCCACTTGTTTTCCTCCTTTTTTAGCATTGGATTGAAGCCTCTGTTTTTGTTTTCTTTGAACTGTAGAAGGCCAACAATCTTGCCTTAATTGTTTTCAATTTAATGGTTGTTTCGCTAAGCTGTTCGAAGTTTTAGAGACAGGGATCTATTATGTGCAGTAAATAAATTTTTAGCTATGTTTAAACAAATCAAATAATGGAGGTTGTTGCAGTTCAGAACAAATACGCTCAAAATCACAGTGTGGTATCTACAGAATGTGCCTTACAATATTTGATTCAGAATTTATTTTTGCAACAACTTGTAAATCTAAGGTGCGCAAGTCAAATAAAACCATTGTTAATCTGGTGAAATAGATTGTTGTCTAGCATTTTGAAGTACAAAAGAGTAATGTTGATCATTTCTTTTGTTTAGATTTGGGTTCTAGCTATTTTTGTGAAAGAGTTTCTTTACAATATGATTACCAAATTTTGCCAAATTGCAAAAAAAAAAAAAAAACTTTAGGCTCAACCTATTTTTTTAAAAGAATTTGCTCTTTATACTATAGTTCCAAGTTTAGTCAATTTGGTACAAAATTAAAAAAAATTATCAATTTGTTACATTTAATGAAATTGGTTAAAAACGATTTAAAAATTTGTCAACTTCATAGATTGGGCAAAATTATGGGTGAATTTTGACTAGGGTTGGAATTCTCTAGATTGTCATAACCTTGTTCATCATACTCTCATGCCAGTAAAATAATATATGTTTACATTCTTTACTATGTAATATTAACATTTATTTCTAAGGGCTCTTCAACCATTTTGTTTCTTATCTTTTTAATCTATAAAAACTCACCATTTCCCTCAATGTTCCAACAATAACAATTATCTCAGCGTTTACAACAAGTATCTTACTATTACAGTTTTTCAGGAAGGATTTGCCATTGCAACCATGATATTTAAAACATGCATATTTACACTGTTTACTATGTAATATTAACATTTATTTCTAAGGGCTCTTCAACCACACTGTTCCCTACTTTATTTTTATTTATAAAAACCCACCATTTTCCTCAATGTTCGAACAATAACAATTATCCCACCGTGTTGGAGTCACGATTGCACTTACACCAAGACCCGCACGTGTTAGTAAAGAGTTACATTGCTAGAGCTAATGGATCCACAAAACACATGGGAGTGTTGGATCAACACCCCCGTTAACAGGGAGCGCAACAATTTTCCCCCTAATGCGAGCCCAATGTGTTTGGAACTCTTATTAGAGCCACACTTCTTGAGCTCAAAACACATTGGGCTCTCGTTGCTGGTTATTTTTATATTTAGCTGTTAAGAAATTTACTGCATAACATAAATAATTACTGAGAGGAATAAATATAAAAATAACCAACAACAACCAGAAACACATAAACACAAATGTTTATTTGGGAAAATGCCAGATGCGAGGAAAACCCAACCTAATAAGATCTCATTAGCATTGGCCAAAACCCTGGCCAATCCGACCAAATGAGCCTTCACCACTCACCTCCAGATCTTGCCTTACAATGAAGTCCTTCCAACCTTTTATAGGCTCCATTACATATAATACCATGAACAAAATACTATGGCTGCACAATACCATGTGCCCCAAAACCATCATTGTTTAACCTAGTCAACTTTGACTCTATCCCAAGTCAAGTTTACCTAACACAACGTTTACAACAAGTATCCTACTATTACATTATAACAAAGATATGCCATTGCAACCATGATACTTAAAACATGCAACAAACATAGAATGGTTCAAAATCCGACCAATTGAGACTTCACCACTCAACTCTAGATCTTGCCTTACAATGAAGTCATTCCAGCCTTTTATAGGCTCCATTACATATAATACCATAGACAAAATACTATGGGTGCACAATACCATGTGCCCCAAAACCATCATTGAACAATGTAAACTTTGAAATGGGAACTATAAACTCAAAATGGGAACTCTCGCCAAAAAACCCAAAAAAAACATAAAAAACGGTGCTAAAAACGAAAAGTGTGTATATTGGAACAATGTTTTTATTCTTTAGGCATCAATTTTGAACATGTTTTAAAAATGGCAGTCACTACGAAATTTACTATGAAATTTTCATGCAAAATATAGCTTCAAAATGAAAGTGATGATATTGGAACAATGACTTTTTTTGTAGGGTCAATTTTCAAAATTTTTCAAAAATGCTAATAAAACCAAATTTTTATGTCTCAAACAAAGTTGTTTATGAGGAAGAAACACATTAATGTTTTCGGTAGAATATCATTTTTCTTTCCTAAGTATAAATTTAACATGTTTTCAACCATAACATGTTAGATACAAAAGAAATTGAAATTTTTTCAATTATAAAATTAAGAAATCATGACATTATGAACAAATTACATCACTAAATGAATTCAAAAGTCATTATTTGTATACTCATCTAACCCCCTACCCCACGCATACCTCGCCCTCTCCCTCCCTTGCCCCCATGCCCCAAGACCCCCCATACTCCCACCCACGCGGCCACACACCCCCATCCGCACACCCACCACTCTCCCCCACTCCCCGCCCACCCCACTACTCCCCCCCACGCTCCCTTCCTCCTGCTGTCCTCCTTCCCTCTCCCTCCCCCCCAGCCTCTCCCCCTCTCCCTTGCCTCCTCCGCCGCCAACCGACGACCTTCCTTGCCGCCCGGCCGCCGGTCGAGCGGGGCAGGGGCCACGAGGGTAGCGCTGGCCTTAGTAGCACCACCCCCACGGCCACCCGCCCCACCCTACTGGTGGCCAGGCGGGGCGGGGGTCCGTGAGGGTGGGAATCGACGACCCACCCGCCGAGAGGGGTGGAGGGGCACGGGGGTGGCGTTGTCCTCGACTGCGCCACCCCCGCAACCGTCCACCACGCCCGGCCGGCGGTCGATCGATTCCCAGAATCGACCGACTGCCTACCAGGCAGGGCAGAGGGTCGCGAGAGTGGCACTGGCCTCGGTCACGCCATCCCTGAAGCCCTCCGCCCCATCCGGGCAGGGCGGAGGGCAGCAGGGGTGATTCGGCCGAGGCTAGCGCCACCCCTACAGCAGGTTGATTCCCGGAATTGACCGGCCGGGCAGGGCGGAGGGCCGTGACAGTGGCGCGGCCGAGGCGGAGGGCCATGGGGGTGGCATTGGCCTCGGCCAAGCACCCCCCGCAACCCCCTCTTCCCTGCCCGGGACGACGGTCCCTCGCATTCCCAGATCAACGGGGCTGTCGACCAGGAAGGGCGGAGGGCCGCGGGGGGTGGCACTGGCCTCAGCCGCACCACCCCCATGACCCTCGGCCCCACCCGGATGGTGGCCAGTCGATTCCCCGAGTCGACCGGCCGTCAGCCGGGAGGGACGGTGGCCCACGGGGCGGAGGGCCACGGGGGTGGCGCGGTTGAGGAGAACACCTTCACTAACATGGACAACACTATTGTGGACATAGAGAATATACTTATTGATTTGGAGAGACAATTTGATCATAACTCTTTCGTGCAAGTTCCAGAACAGGGAGGGCCAATGAACATTCCTCTAGTCATACAGACCTCAGTAAATGAGGTGAAGAACCCTAATAGGAGCAGGGATGAGGCATCTAGCTTTGCCATGGATACCACTTATGAGCTGATGGAACCAAGCAAAAGGCCCAAATTGAATCATGTCTTTTAACATAAGGATAACATTGCATTAGAAGAAATAATTGACACTGAGGCAATGAGACAGAAAGATAAAGAACCAACTACATTAGAGGAGACACAACAACCCTCAACATCCAACACACAGTTTGTAGATAGATAACCGAGTATGGAGATCTCTTCTTATGTCACGCCAGCTGACAAGGAAAAAGACATTAAATATAGATTCAAAGAAATCAAAATGAGGAACGAGAGACTAAAGGCAGAGACATATGTCCAATATCACAATCTCACACTACCAAACTAGACTAGACTGATGTTAGCTTTTGACATAAAAGAATGAAAAATGTTGGTTTCTTTCTTACAGCCCACTGTATAGCAACCAAATACCTCAACAAACTACAAGAAGACAAATTTTGAGGTCTTGGCTAGGGATGTTCATCCCATTGATCAAATCAAATTTCACAAGCAGGTTGGATAAATGATCTACTCCACCCTCACAACAAAGGCCATTGTTGCTTACAAGTTAGAGGATTCATTAGACAATGTGACAACTCAATTTAAGCTAGAGAGAGCCTCTACACAAGCTAAAGACAATAGGATAAAGTCCTTGGAGGACTTAGTTATTAAAATGGTCCATGACCTAAGTGATGTTACGGCCATAGAGAAGCTGATCAAGAAGAAAAATGAGGACATAGCAGCCCTCAAGAAATAACTCAAGTTGACTCACTTGCAGCACCCACAGACAAAAGAAGTCCTAGAAAGCCTGACCAATCATGAAGAGATGCTAGACTTGGTGGTGCAACTGAACGACCAGTTGAAGGAAATGGAGAAGGAGTTGGATAAATTAATCTAACTCAAACAAGCTAGCATTTATAATGCTCCCGCAACTATCATTCCAATAGTGACCACAATTGTACCTTCTACTATGGTAGCAACATTAACTCCCACTTCTCTAATGGCCACTGCACAATCAACATCAGCACAGACTACATGAGCAATAGGATCAACATCAATGGCGTCCACAAGTGAAGAAACAAACAAGCTGGTCAAAGCAATGGAAGAAATGTCCATTCAGACCAATGATATGAACAAATTGAAAGAGGAAGTCAAAAGCCTTAAGATAGATTGCAAACTTTCCCAGATCATACATAAGGAAGAACAGCAAAAGGTTGCAAGGATGAATGAGAGGATAAAGAACCTCAAAAAGGAGTTGACCTTGACTAAACCAATAGGAAAGGCTAAAGAGCAACTGTGGGGCAATATCATTGACTCTATCAATGATATTTGGGCATCCATCCAGTTCATAATTGAGCGAATAGATTTAATAAAGTGTGCTACAAAAGCCATTGAAAAGGTTAAAACAAAACTTGGAGATATGCCAAAGGAAGTGGCAAGAATCATTCACTTCCTCAACTCGAAGAATAAATATGAACTATAAGAGCTTGAGGTACCTCATAGGACAGATGCAATTTTGGAATTCAGAAGAGTTCTCACCAAGAGGAATTTGATGTCGAATTTGGAACATAAGTGTCAGAACATGCAGCTAGTCATTGAGAGGTTCATGGCTAAATTTGAACTTTTGAAGGAAAAGGGATTACCTAATCCCTTAGTTATAAATGACAAGTTAATGACATAGGTAGATTACAACAAGAAGATAAGGGAAGTGGCCAAAGAACAGGTGATCACTTCATTTATGAAGGGCATGCCAACAGGTAAAGTCTTGTACTAAACTTTTGAAAACTTGTTTTACCTCCAACATGAGGTAAAACACCTGTTTATTAATAAGCCCACTTTTGCCAAATATATAGAGGTATATGAGATATACAGAAAAATGATCAATTTCCAATTACGAGATGAAGGAAGATGGGAAAAACGGAATGATTTACTATAGTAAAAGGACAATAAATTATAAATCTACAGTAAAAAGTGAAACAACTAGGTAAAAGGATATTGACAGGTCAACATGATTAAAGTGTATCAGATGAAAGAGTATTAGGTTAAAGGTTAAAGTTAAACAAAACATCCAACATAAAGACCAAATAGCGAAGCAGCATAAAGGGCAAAAGATCAAAGAGCAAAGCTGGCAGAACCTTAATAATGAGGATAACAAGCAACAGTTCAATAGTTGTCTCTATCTTCTTGTAAGAAGATATTCCTTTTTTCGTAGATTAGTTCTGAAAGCAGTTTCAGATATTTTGTAATTTGTTTTGTATAAATACTTCAAAATTCGAAGTATTATGTGGATTATTTTACATTTCTAGAGTTATTTTGATCTTGAACCTAAGGGTGATTGTACCATTTTCAAGTCAACAAAGTGAAGCAAGTAATAAAATAATCTCACTATAGGATGTATGAGATGAGCCATTTGCAGTGAAGTACTTTCCTTGTGTGGTTTTGTTACCTTTCTTATGTGTTTCATAATATTAAATGTGTTCTAAAGCTGAATGAATTAACTAGAAATATCACTTAGAATTTTTTTAATTACACTCTCTTTAGCACAATTAGTCATTACATGTTTTCCTCTGATACCTATATTTGAGAACCCTTAATTTCTCTTCCATCCTAGTTGACCTATTTCATTCCTTCGAAAGTCCAGCCTAGGGAACCCTTAATTTCTCCCTGGATTGAACTTGAAACTATCCCACCATTTAGCCTTTAAGATCTGTAGTAACTCATCTATTCTTGCCCTATAGACAATGTTTTTAGAAATGATTCCAGTCTTGCTTATCTGACATTAGAATCCATAGCCCAATGGTAGAATAAAATATTTGTTCATCTAATTAAAGGATCCCACCACCCAATTTCAAAACAAAACCCAAGTGCAAGCCATAACTAGCCTAAAATCATCTTAACTAAAACAAAGTTAAATATAAAGAGGGATCCCTCTTTGAGCATGAGGATCTCCAAAAGTGCTTTGTGGTTACCTTTGATTTTTCTTTCTTCATTAACTTCAAAAGAAATATCAAAGTGATAACACCTCATACCCTATTAAACAAATATATTTGAGATGAAGCTTCTAAACCATGGGAGTTATAATCAGAACAAAACCAACACGAAGAAAATTTTTGGAAGGATATCCACAAACAAGGGAATTGTTGCAAAAAGCACAGTGGATGGAATTTGTAGTCAAATTTGATGGATTCCACAAGGAAGTCACCAAGTCCTTCGCCAAAGCCTTTGATGGAGTGGAAGTCAATATAGGGGACATAAAATTCACAGTCACATAATCTTTTGTTGTCGAAGCTACTCGATTGCCTCAAATTGGAGAAAAATGGTATAAGAACAGAGGTATTGAAAGCAAAGAATGGAAAGTTTTTCTAAAGAATCCTAGCATGGATACCACCATTTTCAAGAAAGACATCTCGAGAATAGCATGAAAAAGTAAGTGGAGAAATTTTCTTCTAATAATTCAAAACTTTGTTACATGTGAAGGGAGGTTTAGATGCATGTTTTTCTATCATATCTGACTGTTAATGAATTTTATTGAGGATAATGAGATAAATCTTCCTTATTTCTTGCTCAATAGTCTAAGAAATACTTCAGGGAATGTCCAAAGAAAAATTCAATTTATAGAAAACACCATGTATCACCATGGTCTCATTAAAATCCTTGTTGAATACTTAAGAATGTGGGTGATAATTGGGAAATCCTTTGGGGAGGAACCATTTTAAAGAAGATAACCAAGAACAACCAAGCAACAATAAGGCAAAGAGAGGGAGAAAAAGAAAAATTGAAGAACCAGTAGAACAAGAACATCCAAGAAGCAACAAGGCCAAGAGATGAAGAAAAAGAAAAACTGAAATACCAACAGAACAAGGAAACCAACAGTCACAGGAGCAGTCAGAGGATGACATTCCTCTTGCATAAATTTTGGGGAATATGAACAAGAAGGATGTTAGAAGAAAGAAAGCCAACCAAAAGACAGAGAGCACACCCTACACAAAGAAACCTAAGATATAAAGGAAGAGGGAAAAAATTCAAAAGCCTCATGTGAAAAACTTAAGAGGAAGTACCAGACTAGATCCAAAACCAAAAGAACAACCTACAAAAAATATGGAGCATATTGACCTATAAGCAAAGGAAAATTCAAGGCTTTCTCCACACACTTTCAGCACACCTCCTCAGAGTCCAGGCCGAAAAACACCTAAAATTGATCTAGTATACCAGGAAATATATGATTATATTGAGTCTCTAGAGAAAAGAGATGCAACAATAACATCAAATTCTAATCAAGAAGAAGTCTATTTTAGTGAACCATAAGAAACTTTAGTAGTAAATGATTTAAAACAAGAAATTTTCAAGTTGGAGACACTAAACATGTACATTCAAAAGGAGAATCCAACTCTAAATGCGTAGAGTGAAATCCAAGTGGCTAAGAGTGAAAATATCCTCTTACACATAAGTCTTTGGTACAAGAAGAAGAAGAAGCCAAAACAGAAAAATAGAGCTCTACAAAGGCAAGTCATAAACCCTAAGTACAATATTCTCATGAAAAATTCATGGATGGAAGTGGGTGGAAAGATGGGAAAAGACATGAAGTTGGATGTACTTGCAGAACTTTCAAAAGAAATGCAATAATTAAACAAGATACATTAGTTTTGTGTTTTGCATGAGTACATGCAAAGACCTCAGCATGGGGGAATGTAGAGTCTCATGATTGTTCTGTTTTTGACATCATTTTCCATTCATTTTTCCTCTTTTCATCACTACTATCAACTCCAATAAACAACAAAATAAGATATTTTGACATGGTAAGGTACTCAGATGTCTTATTTTTCATACTTGGTAATGTTTCTTATTATTTAGTTAAAGATCGTAATAGCTAGGAAATTAACATGAATCTACAGCTACCTCCATGGTTTGACATATTCTACTGCACTAGAAAAGAAAAGAAGCACATGGGCAGATAGGAATTCATCTCCCCATGGTTCTCCTTCTATTTGTCAGAGCCAAATCATCAAGGAAATCTCCTAGTCGTGCAGTCAATAGAGCGGGTCAATGCGTGGATGAACTGAGCAGCAAGAGTTCAATTCAATCACGACTCTCTGATTTGCTTTCCAAATAGAAAATCATCAAGAAGCATTATAATTTCCATTATTAGATTAACATTTAGATTAGGATTGTATTTAAGTTTTTAAGGCGTGAAAATATCAAAACTGTTAGGAACAAATGCTATATATATATATAAACAAAAACTAGGGACACGTAGACATATATTTAATTTGTAATTGACAGTTCGGAGTTCCATGACTTTCTTCCTCTTTAATTGAAGAAGTATTTTCATGAATATCATGCTTTTATATGGGAATCGTGTCCACACGGATGCTGCTATTCCCACTAAGATGGGTGGCTATCTTAGAAACAAACAATCAAAGTCTACTATTGATTCCTTTTATGAAAATAGATGAGAGGAGAACCAAGAGGGCCAACCTGAGTGTTGCGCTCGATTCCATCTCCTTCTTGATAGAGTTTTGCCACTCGCTCTTTGTTTTCTCAGCTTCAAAAGGACTTGTAGAATCACAACAACATACTACTATGCAAGAAACAAGGATCTAAATTCATAAATAATGCAGGATCAGATGTACATTAACCATATACAAGCATATATAAACAAGTACACCAGAATTGGAAGGAAAGAAGAATAGCTTTATTCAGATAAAAAGTAGCAAGAGGATTACAACCATGAGTAGCTCTCACCCAGCATCATCCTCCAACTAAGAAGCCCTTCTTCACCTCAAGAGAACCAAAATCACCCAACACTGTGAATGTACCCCAAAATACCAACAACACTTCTCTATAAGTTACAAAATTCCAGCCTCTAGATCTTTGTGAAGAAGGATCCATATATAGATGATTACAGAGAGGTGAGTCATCTTTTGGCATCTTGATTAGTGTCTTCTCTCTGATAGTTCCTGCTTCCACTTGGAGAATGAAGATCTCTTACTCATTCCTGGTCAAAAATGGAGTGGCAAGTGTCAGAGGGGAAGCTTCTGGAAGATTCCATGATCTTCCACCTCGCATTTTGGTCCATGCCATTTGTCCATTCCCGACCATCACACCCTATAGAGGAGCAAATTAGTATGTATCTCACCCTGTACATTGGGAATGTGATATGCATCGCACCTTCTGCATGGAGCTTTCAGTATGGTCCAATTTTGACCATTTATGAGCCGCTTTCAGTGGAGAACTTCTGGGAGATGATGTAATCAGTTGACCTTGTTCCTTTAGGCAGTGAAGCAACCCTTTTAGGGACTTAAGAGCCCTCAGTTTATGGAAATTTGTGATTCAGGTTGAAGTGCCCAAAAATTTCTATAGTAGTTGCCCCCTAAAGCATGAGGTCGTTAATCATTTTTGATGTTGGGTGAAATGCTTTACTATGAGGATATAAAGTTTTTCTGCACTGGTAGGCGACCTATAATAAGATACAATACAATACATTATTTGACAACATTTTTTCATGATCTAACTGATTCAGTCATTCCCATGCTCAGCTTTATAAACTCATTTTCATGTACATATGATAGATGATCGTCTGTGTGACAGACTGATTATATGGACACATCATCCTTTGATTTGGATGATCATCTGATCGGAAATGATGTACACTGGATGTTTTATATCCCTGAATATATCGTAGCCCGGATGGATGAAACTAGATCCGGGGTCTTCAAACTCAGCCAATCTTCACTCGGAGTACAAGTTGATCCATGTGAAAAATATTTTGGAGTCGAACATGGAAAGACATCACTTGATTACCAGCCAATGATGTAAGCTGTTAACAGGCGCGAGAGGAATCACCAATAATGACAATGACCCTCAAGGTACGACACTACAATTTACGTGGTGTGAAAAAGGACTTGGTGTTGAACACCACGTAAAATCTCTCGGTCGAAGGCCATTGATGTAAACCTGTCGCCGAAAGTGAGAAACTTTCCATTGAGGCATGCAAGCTCCAAAGTACTGAAAGGGTTGTTCCTAAGTAAACTTCTTGGATAATAAGTTGATGTTGACAAGAAGCGACCCATCATAGGAGGGCCTTAATGAATCCCACATCAACGACACGGAATGAAGCAAATGATTTTGGAGGTGAAAACAAACTGACGATATGGGGTTCAGGGTGGCGGTCATGAAGGAATGAAGCATGAATGTATTGTAGTGGGTGAGACTCAGGTGAATTATCTAAATGACTTCTCTTGAACATATCAGCGACACTGACGATGGATTGGTAGCATTAACCCTAGAGATGGATGGTGTGATGGACCAATGGTGAAGACTAGTGAACGGAGCAACCCAACCCGACATGGATGCAGAAGGAAAGTGTCATGTTCAAGAGCGACTTGCTACCAATAAAGTTTCTTCTTGTTTTCTTCCCATTTTTCCCCAGTCATTGCTGACTAATACCTCATTATTTTTGTCAAGCTTGAGGAGGATAACATACGCTTGTTCTATAATCTGCCCTTTGGGCGAACCTGTCGCTACATTTTAGGGAGCCTAGCGACAGTGAAATGCGTTCTCGTCCTGTTGGATGAGTTTGTCTATATTTAGTTTTAACGAGTTTAATGACAAAGATAACTCGGCCTCTTTCAATTATAGAGAGTCTGAAAGAAACAGAAAGAAGACTTCGAAGGTTCTTTTTTGTTGTATAATCCCTTAAGTCCGAAAAAGCGTAAAATGATACAAAAAGGATGAATTTTCGATAGTTTTCACGAGCCGATCAAGACAAGCGCTCGATCATTTTGTGTTATAATCCCTCAAATCGAAAAAGATTAAAATCTAGAGGAGGGATAGAACTTTTGATGCCTTTTAATGAGCCGGACAGGCCAATCGCTTGGAAATATTTTCATATTTTACAAGTTAGGTGAGAAGAGCTTAAAGAAGACTCGTTTTCGAGGAACGAGTGATAGTTTCGGGTAGCAGCTGATTCAAGGTAATGTTTGGAATTTTCCAATCACGACAGTGTTACAAGGATGACTAGAAGAATCACTCTTCGCAGATGTTCCTCGAAGGGGTAAACAATCATATGGGGGTGAATGATTGGCTAAAGACAGAGTGGAGGTGATGGCGAGAACACGACCAAGGCTCAAAAGATAGCGATAAGGAATTCATGATGGTTATTTACCCGTTCATTTTTTAATGAGCTTAAATGCGGGGAGAAACATTTGCTCATGATTTATGTTTATTTTTTAACGAGCTTGAACTATGCGCTAAAACTGCTCGTGGAGAGTTCATTTTTTAATGAGCTTGAACTCTACAACAACATTGCTCACAGTGATGGTCATTGATTTTTTGATTTACCTTTAACATTTTGTTTTTCAAAGACAATACTACTTGTTCATTTGCTTCATCAAACTGATTAAAAATGAAAACATATGTATGATAAATGAGTCAAAACACTAATATTTTACTTGAGTTACGTGCATAGTAAATTAAAAGTGACTTTTTACCTCTCATTTTACCATTTCATTTGAATTTGGCTTGTTGGAGCTCTACAGGTGCTTTTCCCCCTTGATTTTCACCAGCGGATTCCGGGAGATTCTGTGGACGATTCTCGATGCCATTCGAACCAGGTAGGAGCTAAACTTGTTCTCTTTCATTACGTGCCTTTCATTTTGTATTTTGAGCTCATTCCCCTATTTTGCTGAGCCCCTAGGGTTTGAAGAACTCGCCCTAAGATCACCGCACCCTTGGTCAAAAGTTGCAATGCATACTGATTTCTCCACTGACTAGTCAATATGCATCACTCCTAGAACACTTGCTAGGGTGTGATGGGCGCAGGGAGGAAAATTTTTGCATGGTTTCCTCATGAAATTTTTGCATGTTTTCACCAAATGAAGATCTTGATTCTTCCCTTGTTTGTTTTTCAAAGATTCATCGGAGGAAAATGGTTGTCACATGGCGAGAAAATGACCATGAAAAAGAGGATGCTTTTGCTTTACATGATCTGGGCACAGTAGCTGCATTACGGAACTGTGGCATGCTGAAGTTTTTCCGTATCTCGAGCATGAGACAAAAAATTAGTTTGTTGCAGTATTTCCTCAATGCTTGGGATCCTATCAACCAGGTATTCCAGATTAGGGGCAAATCGATCCCCTTGACAGTGGTGGACATCTACTTTCTGACCAGCTTATCGAGGCATGGTGCCCCTCTCTCTTTATCAGGTTCTGCCCGTGCGGGTGAGTCTGTAAGGGAGTACATTCACCGGCATTGCAGAGAGGGATCTCAGCCGAGTGCGGATGACAAGATCAACATCTGGGATGTCACTGACCGGCCATTGCGGACCATCTTGTTTACTTTTGCTAGACTCGCTCGTAGTTCTGCTCTCCATATAGCCAACAGATCTTATATGCAGTATGCTTTGGAATGCCTTGAACCAAAGGTGTTCAATTGGTGTGATGCACTACTTTCTGTGATGAAGGAATAGTTTACCAAGGTGAAGAGCGGTATATCAAAAAAACTTTGGTTATGGTTCTATTTTGACTTCTTTCACCTTAGAGTGAATCCCACTGATGCAGCCAGAGTATATATCACTTGGCCTACCTCCACCGACAGAACCACAGATGCAGAGATGGGTCGATCTCATGTCTCCGCATGCTGGCCAGCCCCGGATTTCTTTTTCTGAGACCTTCTTTGAGTGGTTTGACCGTCAGGAGATGGTCTATGCCAGGTTCCCATATGCTGGTATGGACTTCCGAGGTGATTCGGATTTGGTGCTGCCGGCTCGAGAGCAGTGGGATGTCATGGGTAATTTTCTTCTAACCATATCTCTATTCATTGTTGTTTATAATGTTCTTATATTCTTAATACTAATCAAAACTCATGTGCTCATGCAAATGTTGGCCCAGTTCCACCAGTTTAAACGACATACTACTGGAGTGCCGAGCCGATGGACTAGGCTCCTACGCATGATTGCACAGGCGGTGACTTGTTATCACCAGCACCATTAGGCTAGGGTGCCCCCTAACATTTTTATTTTTTGGGTCATTTGACCAATTTTTTCTTGGTTACAGAGCATTATGTACAAACTATAAATAGTTATGGAATATATTTATGATTTTTGGAGCTTTATTTTGGTTCAGTTACATGATCCTGCTGCATATATTGATGTCATGCTTCTTTTTATAGATGTCGCAAATGTCTATCTAACACATAATTTGCCAATGAGTCTATTAACGTGTTTAAACTTCTGGAAATATGTTGATATTGGATGAAATCAAACTGTCTTTCCAAAATTTTGACCCTTAGGAACATGCGATAGATAGCTAGATTTCGTACAACATAGATGCCGGTGAGTTGTAGAATGACGAACCGTGAGTCTAGCCTGATGACAAGTCGGCATATACCATGTGAAATGGCATCAGAAAGGAGTTCTATTAATGTGTTGTACTCAACGATATTGTTCATAGACCGACAAATACATACTCCTCTGAAACTTACTAACTCACCGCTGGGATTGAAAATGGTCCATGCCACAGAAGACAGATTCCGCGAGCTACGACTTGCTCCGTTGGCATATCCAACGAATGATTCCAATAGGTTCGACATCTGAAACGAATGCAAAAAGTGTATTACTTAACCAAATTAAATGCTCTTGGTGAAAAAAAAAATGTAACAAAAGCACGAGGAATACTATGTGAGATCAAGCATAGTAGCGTTTGAAGTACAACCAGTTGCGAGGTTGCGCCAGTGGAATCCCATCATAGTCCATCAACTCATAGTATCCTTTTGCTAATACTCATTTAAAAATATAGGGACCCATCCATAACAATTTGAATTTTCCTGCTCCCAATTTATCGGATTCCTAGTCATAAAGTAACACCAGGTCACCCTCTGAGAAGACGCGAGGTTTGACATTCTTGTCGAACTGTGCTTTGACTCGTTTCTTATGAGCCTCTTTAGCCAAAGCTGCATCATGACAGGTTTCATCCAAATGGATTAATTCCAAGAAACGAGGCTCTTCTTCTGAGGTTCCAGGGAGAAGGTCGACTGCAAGTTTGAGGGACGAGATTTCACATTGAACCGGTAAGATTGCTTCGAGACCGTACAACAATTGAAAAGCTGTGAATCCGGTTGCATTTCTTACCAATGTCTAGTATGCCCACAAGGCCGAGTATAGGATTAAGTACCAATCCTATTTGTGGACTCCGATCATCCTTTGCAACATGCGCTTTAGGACTTTGTTGATTGCTTCAACTTGTCCGTTAGCTTGCAGATAGTATGGAGTAGAGCTATCGTGGGACAGTCCTAATTTGGCAGACAACTCAACCATCATGTGATTGCAAAAATGCAATCCATGATCTATGACTATGGCTTGTGGAATGCCGAATCTGGAGACTACGTGATTGAAAAAGAAAAAGGGCAGCTCTTTCGCCACTATTGTTTAATGTAGGCATTGCCTCGGCCCATTTGGTAAAATAGTCCACCGTGACTATTATGTACCCATGCCCCCTGGTCGAGTTGGGGTTACATGTCATGAAATCTATGCCCCATTTGGAGAATGGCCCAACAGCTACTACTGGTTGCAGCGGTGTGGGTGGTCTTCTGGTTTTGCTATCGAAAATTTGGCAAGCATGACAACTTATAACTGCGGTTATGCAATCATTGAACATTGTTGGCCAGAAGTATCATGCTCACAATTTTTTTTTTGTCGTAGCATAACCAGATTGATGCCCCCCACATGTGCCTGAATGGCAGTCATTTAGGACTTTTTCGGCCTCCTCAAGGGTGAGGCACCTCCGCAGAACTGTATCGATACCACGATGGTAAAGAGTATCACTGACGATCACGTAGTCTTTTTCTTGGTATCGAATACTTCATTGTTCGGAGCGTGAGGTATTAGACCTATATGTTTGTGTCTGGAGATAAATGATTATATCTCTGTACCACAAATCGCTTGAAGCTATCAGAAACAAATTTTTTTCCACGATTTCTTCTTCAGATGTTGCATCGTTGGACAACGATGGGAGATCACATCGTAACTCCATGAATACTAGGGCTTTCTTTGATTTGGATATTTTAAATTCCAAATCAAACTCTTGGAGAATCGCTATCCATTTCAAATACTTGCCCCCCAGCAATTGTTGTGACAATATATAAGTCATGGTGTTGCAATCTGACAAAATGGTAGTTTTCCTAAAGAGGACGTAGTGTCGAAATCTCTGTATTTCTTGAATAGCTGCGAGGGCTAGCTTTTCAGCGTAGGAGTATTTCATTTCCGTATCATTTAATTTTCGTCTTAAATAATATATACGATGTTCAATTCCATTGTCTTCTTGAACTAAAACCATTGCTATGGTTGTATCTACTGTAGCCAGATACAGGTTAAAGTTTTTTTGATAATCATGAGCATACATTAATGACGCTTGTATTAGAGATTTCTTTAAAGTGTCAAAGGAAGCTTGTGCGACCTAGTCCCAAACGAAGGTTACATCCTTTTTCAAAAGACGGGTATAACCTTTATCTAGTTCGGCATAACTTGGAATGGGCATCCTGAGGAAATTTTCTTTCCCTTGGAGTTTCTGAATCTGAAGTAGGCTTGAAGGTGGAGGCAAATCGATGATTGCCTGAACCTTCCAGGGGTCAAGACGAATCCCATCCTTTGAGACAATGAAGCCAACTAAATGACCAAAACTAGCCTAAAACACACATTTGTGCGGGTTGAGTCTTATCTTGTAGTGTCGGCAACGTAGAAATATTTCTCTCAAATGGCGTGGATGATCGGTCCGCTTTTGTGAATGAGCTGGGAGATCATCGAGATAAGGTTGAACGATGTTTTTGATGTCATGGAAAGCATAGTTCATTGCTCTCTGAAAAGTTGCCCCTGCTTTCTTGAAACCAAAGGGTAGCTTGCGACATGTGAATGTGACCCACGGACAAATGAATGCAGTCTTTGATTGGTCCTGTGGGCGGATGTCTATTTCATTACCCAAAAAATCCATCCATGAATGAAAAGATTATGCATCCGGCGCATTCATCAATAATCTGGTTAGTAAAGGGTGTAGGGTAGTTGTCTTTTGGACAAGCTTGATTTACATCCCTATAATCAATGCACACTCTAATCGTTCCTTGTTTTTTCATCACAGGAACAATATTGGATACCCAATTGGTCAAAGGAACGGGGTAAATGAAACCAGCATGGAGGAGTTTTTCGACTTCCGCCTTGATGGCAATGGCTTCCTTGGGGTGCACCTGCCTTAGCCAGTGTTGTACCGGTTTGACATCTGGATACATCTTAATCTCGTGTTCAACTATGCTTGAGTCGATACTTGACATTTAATCATATGACCAAGCAAAGACATCTCTAAACTCGTCAAAGAGAGTACTATATATTTCTAGTTCGGAAGAAGAACAAGATTTGCCAACATGAATGTTCTCTACAACATCTATTTTGGTGGAGATGTTTATGGAAATAGTCTCTTTGATATTGGATAGGTTTCTCTCGGAATCCACCGTGTTTACAGTATTCGTCAGAAATTCAAATACTGAAGGATGTTGTAGGTCACCAGAATTATCTTCTTTACAAGTCAGAAGATGGGAACGATGGTGGTGATCTTCCCATGGTGCCCCATCGATCATCATCGGTTGAATGATTCCTTCGTCTGTAAGGTGTACTTGCAACCAAGGATCTGAAGGGGTGCCATATTCTTTAGATCTATCTATCCAAATGCTTGACGAGTGTTGATGCGGGTTTGCCTCCCACGCTGAGACAATTGATTGCTATAATATTTCTAGCGGGGTTAGAGGCAAAACCTGCGAATGATCCATCTTAACATCGTTTTCTGACATCTTTTGAATGGAAGATATCATATTGCAAGTTCCTACATTAGCCACTTCCGCCAAATTAGTAGGAGGCGGTAGGGTAAAGGTTCCCATTAACGTATGGTCTTTTAGTAGGCCTACTCCAATATTATGAATCATGCTAGGGCTTCCATGGATCATTGGAATGCTTCACGTAACTTACGAACTGCTGTGGAGAAAAGTTTGTTGGTCGATGATTATAATTCCTACTTGGGAAGGAAATGCAATTTTCCTATAGTAGGTCGACACAACAGCTGCAATGGCATATATCCAGGGTCTTCCTAGTAAGATGTTGTAATCAAGATTTCTGTCGATGATTTCAACATCGATTTCTACTGTTTTGCTCCCCAGTTCGACTTGCAAGTTACTTAGTATCCCATACGGGGTGTACATTTGTCCATAAAATGCTTTTAATGTTGTTGACGATAGTGACAAAGATGGAGACCCTAGAGTTTTCCAGAAACTCATCAACATGATACATGTGGATGCTCCCTCGTCAATAATTGTTCTATGAATAGTTTTGTTGAGGGCTTTCACTTGAATGAGGGAAGCTAGTTGAGCTAGCAACTGTGGGTCATATCCTTTATGATTAAAAGATACAAGATTGGAACCCATTGTGTCAATCCCACCTATTACTGACAATAAAGCCTGCTTTTGGGAGGGGCAATTTTCCAGTACTTCAAGAGTCGACATCGCGGATGGCGATTCGGCTAAATCCTCCACTATAGTATAGTGTTGTGCTGCTCGAGCACGAGGATTAAACGTCGATTTGTGTACTACTCCCTTTGGCGGTTTTATTGTTAATTCATTGACTTTATTCCACTATTGTGGATTACTTGATCAACTCAAAAGAAAAGGGAAAAATGCTTTTCAAATTAAATGAATTTTAGACGCTTTGACACAACTTGTTTTTTCAATTTTAAAGAGTCGAGAAAAAACAAAATATGACTCTTGTCACCTTCAATTTTTATTGAGCTTGAAGTGACATGCGCTCAGAGGACCTTTTCCTTTAAGAAGTCTGAAAAGGAGAAAAATGGACTTCTCTGGAGATTTAGGCAAAGAGGATGACCAAACCAATCGTAAAATTGTAGAATACTTTTTACGGTACGACAGTCAGTCTTCCCGAATGCTGTGTTCGGTGCATTACGATCGATAGGGCGGCAGACACGGCTTCCTAAGGATAAAGGATGCAGCCTATAGTGGTCTCCCAATATATACACAACGGTACGTGGGAGCATAAGTCCATACTGGCACTTGCTGTCTTCGAGTGGAGGAATCACCCAACCAGCACTGAAAGAAACAGTTACCAGGCTTTATGACGTCGGAATACGTCTCTAGCCTAGAACTATAGATGTTGCGTTAAGTTCCAAAGCGTTGTTAGATTCATTGAGATTTATTTTAAGTTGATCTTGCTTAGCAGTTTTACTTTCAGGTTCACCACGTGATGTATGTATAATTCCTAAATGCAGTCTAAGATGATAAACAGACGTTTTATCTTCTTTCAGCAATGAAAATCCTAGCTACTAAGGGGAAGAAAGTCAAGCATCTTTTCTTCATAGAGCACAGAGCACACGCTAATATGCACAATCCTAAATCAAGCCAAGCATACAAGATGCAAATGGACATGCATGTATTGGTTTTCAGCTCTCTTAATGTGTAAATGACACTAAGAAAACTATGTGCAAAATTGAATTACTTTTAAAGCGACTGTACTCAATAAAATTCTTTTTCAAAACGAAGTGAAAGAAAGAGAGAAACTTTGCGATTTTGAAATGGAAATTGCTTTTCGACACTTTAAAACTAGTAAATCAAATCTTATGCAATAATAACCGTATAATCAACTATCTAAAACAATGGGATTGCTTTCCAAAATAGAAAATGACAGCTACGACACTTTCAGATCTAGAGATTACAGTTCGCCTATGTTACTTTTTGCAAAAGAGAACTAAAACGACGCACAATACTTAAAAAAAACGTTTAGAGTTCTTTGCACTAAGGAGGCGAAATAATGCTAGAGAAGGGGGTATTCACAGAAAAACATTGATTACAGATAGAAAAAATTCTTGAATAAGGCTGAAAATAGTGAGAAAAATCCACAGTCGTAGGGTAAAATTAGTCCTCCCTGACCATCGCACCTGTTACATAGTGAACCCAGTATGCAGCGCACCTACTCCATTTGCGAAGTACGATGCATACAGGCTAGATGGTTACAGTGTGAGAATTTGAACGAGATTTTACTCACAGTTTGTAGTTTAGTTCAAGTGTGTAAGCTGAATAAATATAGATCAATGTATGTAAAACACAGGGGTGATTTAAGAGGTTACTAAAGCCACCACTCAAGGCAATTAGATTGCTTGCAGATCTATTGTTTAATTTATAAACAAAAACCCAGAGATTAATTGAAGCATCATTGATCTACTTTACATTTTTAAGACAAATGCAGTTCGAAGGCTAGCTTGCTTGACTTCAGGCTCCGTCTATACATTTATAAAAGAAACAAGGATAGATAGGCTAACAAGTAATCTAGTCGTTCCCCAGTGGATTCACCATTTTGTTATACGGGAATAGTGTCCACACATATGCTACTATTCCCACTAAGATGGATGGCTATCTTAGAAACAAACAATCAAAATCTACTATTGATTCCTTTTATGAAATAGATGAGAGGAGAACCAAGAGGGCCAACCTGAGTCTTGCACTCGATTCCCTCTCCTTCTTGATAGAGTTTTGCCACTTGCTCTTTGTCTGCTCAGATTCAAAAGGACCTGTAGAATCACAACAACATACTACTATGCAAGAAACAAGGATCTAAATTCATAAATAATGCAGGATCAGATGTACATTAACTATATACAAGCATATATAAAGAAGTACACCAGAATATGGAAGGAAACAAGAATAACTTTATTCAGATAAAAAGTAGCAAGAAGATTACAACCATGAGTAGCTCTAGCCCAGCATCATCCTCCAGCTAAGAATCCCTTCTTCACCTCAAGCAAAGCAAAATCACCCAACACTGTGAATGTACCCCAAAATACCGACAACACTTCTCTATAAGTTACAAAATTCCAGCCTCCGGATCTCTGTGAAGAGGGATCCATATATAGAGGATTACAAATAGGTGAGTCATCTTTTGGAATCTTGATTAGTGTCTTCTCTCTGATAGTTCATGCTTCCACTTGGAGAATGAATATCTCTTATTCATCCATGGTCAAAAATGGAGTGGCAAGTGTCAGAGGGGAAGCTTCTGGAAGATTCCATGATCTTCCACCTTGCATTTTGGTACCTGCCATTTGTCCATTCCCGACCATCACACCCTACAGAGGAGCAAAACAGTATGCATCACGCCCTATACATTGGGAATGTGACATGTATCACACCCTTTGCATGGAGCTTTCCATATGGTCCAATTTTGACCATTTCTGAGTAGTTTTCAATGGAGAACTTCTGGGAGATGATGTAATCAGTTGACCTTGTTCCTTTAGGCAGTGAAGCAACCCTTTTAGGGACTTAAGAGCCCTTAGTTTATGGACATCTGTGATTGGGGTTGAAGTTCCCAAAAATGTCTATAACACATGCGTTGTTAACTATTGAGATAGAGTTATAAAAATTCTTTTTTGTGGAGGATCCCTGCAGACAGTTGAGGTTCATTCATTTTCTTAGTATTTAGTTAAGTTCATTTGATTATTTTTCCAGAATTGCATTATCATATTTTTATTTGTCTTGTGTCAATTTCAATTCATTTCATGCTTTTTAAAATAGTATTGTATATAAATCTCCCTCCTTTCATAAATAGGTATATTTGTTTATATCACATTCTTTCCCCTTTTGTTTCAATATTTCAATTAAGATTGATAATTGCAGTGTGTAAATCTTAATCTAGATTGTTTTATGAATTTTATCTTTGAATAGAAGTAATTATTTTAAGAGTAGAGGTAATTATCTTTGTAGAACATTAATTTAGATAGGTTTTTTTTATCATTTACATAGTAACTAACAATAGTCAATTAAAGAAGATCATGATATCTTACCTTACTTTCCTTTTCAAGAATTGAATGTATTATAAATCTGTAGTTTTCATTAGGAACATATGAATAAAGAAAATCCTTAAAAATAAACCATCCACAACCATTATCTTACTAAACTGAAAAGGGATCTAGCATATATAGTGCACTTGCACTTCACAAGTTTACCAACTCCGGTTGATAATTTATGTAATAAATTTAGGACAACTAAATTGACTAAAAAGGACGAAG
>APFE030356438.1:0-21388 GCA_000404065.3 Pinus taeda | reverse complement strand
AAGGATGCAGCCTATAGTGGTCTCCCAATATATACGCCACGGTACATGGGAGCATAAGTCCGTACTGGCACTTGCTGTCTCAGAGTGGTGAAATCACCCAATCAGCACTGAAAGAAACAGTTACCAGGCTTTACGACGTCGGAATACGTCTCTAGCCTAGAACTATAGATGTTGCGTTAAGTTCCAAAGCATTGTTAGATTCATTGAGATTTATTTTAAGTTGATCTTGCTTAGCAGTTTTACTTTCAGGTTCACCACGTGATGTATGTATAATTCCTAAATGCAGTCTAAGATGATAAACAGACGTTTTATCTTCTTTCAGCAATGAAAATCCTAGCTACTAAGGGGAAGAAATTCAAGCATCTTTTCTTCACAGAGCACAGAGCACATGCTAATATGCACAATCCTAAATCAAGCCAAGCATACAAGATGCAAATGGACATGCATGTATTTTTTTTCAGCTCTCTTAATGTGTAAATGACACTAAGAAAACTATGTGCAAAACTGAATTACTTTTAAAGCGACTGTACTCAATAAAATTCTTTTTCAAAACGAAGTGAAACAAAGAGATAAACTTTGCGATTTTGAAATGGAAATTGCTTTTCGACACTTTAAAACTCGTAAATCAAATCTTATGCAATAATAACCGTATAATCAACTATCTAAAACAATGGGATTGCTTTCTAAAATAGAAAATGACAGCTACGACACTTTCAAATCTAGAGATGACAGTTCGCCTATGTTACTTTTTGCAAAAGAGAACTAAAACGACAAACAATACATAAAAAAACGTTTAGAGTTCTTTGCACTAAGGAGGCGAAATAATGCTAGAGAAGGGGGTATTCACAGAAGCACATTGATTACAGACAGAAAAAATTCTTGAATAAGACTGAAAATAGTGAGAAAAATCCACAGTCGGAGGGTAAAATCAGTCCTCCCTGACCATCGCACTTGTTACATAGTGAACCCAGTATGCAGCGCACCTGCTCCATTTGCGAAATGCGATGCATACAGGCTACCTTGAAGGCAGGGTGCGATGGTTACAGTGCGAGAATTTGAACGAGATTTTACTCACAGTTTGTAGTTTAGTTCAAGTGTTTAAGCTGAATAAGTACAGATCAATGTATGTAAAACACAGGGGTGATTTAAGAGGTTACTAAAGCCACCACTCAAGGAAATTAGATTGCTTGCAGATCTATTGTTTAATTTATAAACAAAAACCCAGAGATTAACTGAATTATCATTGATCTACTTTACATTTTTATTACAAATGCAGTTCGAAGGCTAGCTTGCTTGACTTCAGGCTCTGTCTGTATGTTTATAAAAGAAACAAGGATAGATAGGCTAACAAGTAATCTAGTCTTTCCGCAGTGGAGTCGCCATTTTGTTATACCGGAATAGTGTCCACATATATGCTACTATTCCCACTAAGATGGGTGGCTATCTTAGAAACAAACAATCAAAATCTACTATTGATTCCTTTTATGAAATAGATGAGAGGAGAACCAAGAGGGCCAACCTGAGTCTTGCGCTCGATTCCCTCTCCTTCCTGATAGAGTTTTTCCACTTGCTCTTTGTCTGCTCAGCTTCAAAAGGACCTGTAGAATCACAACAACATACTACTATGCAAGAAACAAGGATCTAAATTCATAAATAATGCAGGATCAGATGTACATTAACCATATACAAGCATATGTAAACAAGTACACCAGAATATGGAAGGAAACAAGAATAGCTTTATTCAGATAAAAAGTAGCAAGAAGATTACAACTATGAGTAGCTCTAGCCTAGCATCATCCTCCAGCAAAGAAGCCCTTCTTCACCTCAAGCAAAGAAAAATCACCCAACACTATGAATGTACCCCAAAATACCAACAAAACTTCTCTATAAGTTACAAAATTCCATCCTCCGGATCTCTGTGAAGAGGGATCCATATATAGAGGATTACAAAGAGGTGAGTCATCTTTTGGGATCTTGATTAGTGTCTTCTCTCTGATAGTTCCTGCTTCCACTTGGAGAATGAATATCTCTTACTCATCCATGGTTAAAAATGGAGTGGCAAGTGTCAGAGGGGAAGCTTCTGGAAGATTCTATGATCTTCCACCTCGCATTTTGGTACCTGCCATTTGTCCATTCCCTACCATCACACCCTACAGAGGAGAAAAACAGTATGCATCACGCCCTGTACATTGGGAATGTGACATGTATCGCACCCTCTGCATGGAGCTTTCCATATGGTCCAATTTTGACCATTTCTGAGTAGTTTTCAGTGGAGAACTTCTGGGAGATGATGTAATGAGTTGACCTTGTTCCTTTAGGGAATGAAGCAACCCTTTTAGGGACTTAAGAGCCCTCAGTTTATGGACATTTGTGATTGGGGTTGAAGTGCCCAAAAATGTCTATAACACATGCGTAGTTAACTATTGAGATAGAGTTATAAAAAAAAAAAATTGTGGAGGACCCCTACAGACAGTTGAGGTTCATTCATTTTCTTAGTATTCAGTTCAGTTCATTTGATTATTTTTCCAGAATTGCATTATCATATTTTTATTTGTTTTGTGTCGATTTCAATTCATTTCATGCTTTTTAAAATAGGATTGTATATAAATCTCCTTCCTTTCATAAATAGGTATATTTGTTTAGATCACATTCTTTCCCCTTTTGTTTCAATATTTCAATTAAGATTGACAATTGCAGTGTGTAGATCTTAATCTAGATTGTTTTATGAATTTTATCTTTGAATAGAAGTAATTATTTTAAGAGTAGAGGTAATTATCTTTGTAGAACATTAATTTAGATAGATTTGTTTTTATCATTTACATAGTAACTAACAATAGTCAATTAAAGAAGATCATGATATCTTACCTTACTTTCCTTTTCAAGAATTGAACATATAATAAATCTGTAGTTTTCATTAGGAACATAGAAATAAAGAAAATCCTTAAAAATAAACCATCCACAACCATTATCTTACTAAACTGAAAAGGCATCTAGCATATATAGTGCACTTGCACTTCACAAGTTTACCAACTCCGGGTGATAATTTATGTAATACATTTAGGACAACTAAATTGCCTAAAAAGGACCAAGACTAAGTTTCATTGACTTATGTAAATACAAATTTTTATAATAAAATAATTGTTTTTCTCTTGGAAAAATTATGGGAAAAAACATGCAACTATTTTTGGCTTCTTTGTTTCCAGAAAAACTATTGAAGTGGTTAAGGTCAAGTGGAAAAAAAAGAGGAAAGCGATAGTGGTCATAGTTGCAACCTTCTATAAATCTCCAATATTCTAGGGAGGAAATCTACGACCAAGAAACAACATAGAAAGAGAGAAATGTTATGTTGGGTGGAAAGATAAGAACCAATATAACCAAAGAGAAATGTTCTACGAGATGGAAAAATAAGGATAAAGCATAGATAGATAGAAATGTATTCTTAGAGAGGGAAAAAGAAAATAATTTTCCTATTTTGTAAAAAAAATCCTAGGTAAAAAAAGGGTGGTGTTGTAGCCACTACAAGAACACCCAAAATTTTAAGGTACTTCATAAAATTTCAGGTTCCCCATGCTTGCCTCAATTCATTAGGGTTATGATCGAGTTTTGGAATTGGTTAGTCTCCCTATGACCCTCTTTCTATAAACCCTGTCAGTGTTTCCCTCTCATGTCATTGCAAAATATAGGAATATGTTGCACCATTAGCCATGTTCTGCATGTGTGCTATAGGGATTAATGCATGGGTGATTGTGGTGGAAATACCCTCAAGGATCTTCCTGAGATCCTTGGAAGACATATCATATTAGCTGCAACTAGCACAAAGAGACATGAACATATCCATATCAATGAAATGATAATCAAAACAAGAAGGAAGAGTTTTACCTCACATCTTGGTGTAGTGTTGCGGGGAACCCAAAGTAGTGGAGTGGAAGACCTCTCAGCTAGCTCCTAGATCAATACCTGCACATAGAAAATATGAGAAGTAATACTACAACATATAACCTTGATAATCAAAACAATAATACATAAGGATATCTAACTACACAGAACTAAGCTACTCATAATCAATGGTATTGCATAAGCATGTAAATGAATCACAACATCAACACCATGGGGCAGACAACACAACTGCAGGTCTATATTAATGATAAGAAAGAGTGATTACAACCATCAGTTGCATCAAGCTTCCATTACTCCTCCATATCCTCTCTCTCTCCCTCTATTCTTAACCTCTTGGTGAACCAATTTCTAATGCAAAGCTTCGACAGTCAATAGGTCATCCTTTCAATTCTTTCGACCTTTTTCATAATGTCCCAATCCTCAAATATATAGAATGAGAGGCTAAACCTTGCCAACTCTTTCATGAGCTCCCTTTGGAAAAAATTGGGATATTTCCATGCTTTATTGCTCTTTCCATGTTCATTAGACTCCGTTAGGAATAGTAGTATCCTCAAATAGGTTGAATTTGGATGTTTCCTGCTTTTTGGGTAAACATATGAGAAAATTGTAGGATATTATTCAGTCAACCCACTCCTTTGACTTCCAAAATCTCACCAAACTTGACTAACACTATCCCTAAGGAAATATAGAGAGTTACCCTAGGGACTAATGCACCTCGTTCATGGTTGAGGAGCGTTATAAGGATCCTTTCTAGTTCCTCGGGAGCGTTACCCTGAAAAACACGATTGTGAACTTGGTCAATCTTTCAATCAAAATGCCTTTCTCCTTTGAGCTGATGAGGAGGTCATTTTCCTGTATAACAGATGCCCCCTAAAGTGTGAGATCAGAAGTGAAGATGATCACCGAAATATTTTAGAAATTCTATGTTGGAAAAAGAGAGAGAGGATCAGAGATTCAGGACTATGAGAAACCTGATACAACCACATATGTAAAATCTAAAATCATGTCCTGAGTCGAGCATTCCCATGCACAGTAGCTATGTCAAAGTGATTTCTCAACAAAGAGATATGATGATCATGTCCACCATTAAGAACAATGTGGAACTTATGTCATAATAGGATCATCCTAACGAGTTGTCTCCAAAAAATAATGTACGTAGCTTGGGAGAGGAAATAAGGCTGAGTGGTGTAAGCCTCTACCGAAGGTCTTGATCACTGCTTCATCTTAACAACATATTTTGACACATGTGAATAAAGGTGTTGAGGTATAACATGTATGAAATCATTTGATTACTAGTCAATAATGAAAATTGTTAACAAATGCGAGGATGGCCATAGATAATGATGATGGTCTCCAAGATGCGTAGTACAATCTAGAGAGTGTGAATAATGATGTTGTTGTTGGACACTCGTAGAATCATTCAATCAAGAGCCAATAATGAAAACACTTGATCAAACATAAGGTAAATTTCCATTAATGTTTGCAATTTCCAAGGCACTGATATGCTTATGGATTTTCTTCCTAGATAGAGTTTTAAAGTTGATAGGAAGATATCTGTCAAATGGTAGGCAATAATGTGCCCTACATCAGTTGACAAAAAATGAGACAAGAATGATCGTTTTTTAAAGAAAAATTTTGAGGAATGTGTCAAATCGACAGAGGGCATGATGGAAGTATATGATTGATGGTTTGATATAGGAAACAGAGGATAAAGGGATCCCTTGAATAATAGAAGGCAAGACACAAAAGGTTTTAACCAGACAACTCTAGACTCATGAACACCAAAGAGTGTTAGGAGACAGGGATGCAAGAACAACGGAGTATATTGGATAAACTCATAGGATGGTAAGTTTCATTCTGAGAGGTCAACAAAAAGGAGGTTTTACTAAGGGAGTTCCATGTTCAAGGGAACTACTGCTGCAAAAAAAACCTATCCAAAATATTGACATAAAGTAATTGTGTTGTCCAATTTTCCCCATCAGATTAAGTTTAGCAAGTCCAGATGGTAAAATCAGTGATCTTTTCATATTAAGAGAGTCTAAAACGATCGTCAAGAGAAACTCCAAGGGGTCCCTTTGTCATAGTTATTAACCAGGTGCGACAAAATTTTAATAGTATTTCTGACATGGTTCCTTTTCCATAAGTTAGTCTAATGAGTCTGGTTAAAGTGATAAACCTATTCTCAATAAATGTTTGCCTCATTTTCTTAAGAGAATGATGGGACGAAGTTAACTTGATATTCGTCATGAAATTTTAATGAGTCACAAGAGGACAAACTAAATAGATCTTCATCAAATTTTAATGAGTCAAATGAAGAAGACTTGAGGTAAATTTCTCAATTTAATGAGTGAGGAAAAAGAGATAAATGAACTGCTCATGCCTTCTTTGTAGATTTAACGAGCCCAAAGAAGGGAAAAAATCAGGGATTTTTCAATTAAGAGCAAGAAAGAGTTCCAAAAAAGAAAGTGCTCATATTGTTGTTGTAGGAGTTTTACGAGCCTGATGACGAAAATGCAGGGATTTTTCAATTCAAGAGCGAGAAAAGATCCCATAAAAGAAAGCGCTCATAGTGAATCGAACATGGTAATTTCTACAATTCAGCACTGAAACCTCTTCATCAAAGCATGAGTAATATTGGAAGTATATTGAAATGGCGTATGATAAACAACATAGGAAATGAAAAACGTTTATTTCAATGACTAACTAAGGTGATTCATACCTCCACAGTGACTACAAGAAGGTTTTGGACCATTCATTTTCGCTATTTGAGCGTTGTGAGAGTGTTCTGGAGTGAAAGAGGAGAAAATCTTCCCCGGGGAATTGCAAGAAATCCATGCGACCATTCAACATGTTGTTTGTTCTCGGTATATGGTCTAACATTTATCTTGCATTATTTTAGCTTTTTAGCTGCATTAGGGGTGAAATTTTTTAGTTTGGAGAATCTCTAGTGTTACACAACATTTTCTCACTGTCCCTGTACTCCCCATTCCTAGATCTTGGAGGACCTGTACAGTGAACACTACATGCTTTCCCTTCATGAAGAAACTCCCATTTTGTCCCTCTTCATCAACAGAACAATTCCCTCTTGCACCATTTCTTCAAAATCTCCTGTTTTTCCCAATTTACAGGACAGACACTAATGAACCTTCTCCTCCTTGCATTGATATGCAGGAATTAACATTATCCCTAGCGCCGAATGGAGTGACTGAGCTTTGTTCCAGTTGCACTGGTACTCTTATGGAAAGTTTTTAAATAACGATCCAAAGTTTCCAGCTCTAGAAGCTTCGTAATGGAATTCTGGTAAATGGTTTGGCCGGATGGGGTCGATTATGTCAGATTGGGATCCTTTCCCCTATAAGGATGGAACTACCTAAAGAGATACGACCTTCTCCCATGAGAGGAGGATCTATTTCCCATCCATTCATGCTATATAAACCTCCCTTTTTCCCAAGCACAAGCTAGTGTTGTAGTGTTAAGATTGGTGTGCTAGTGCTAATTAAGTTTGGAGTAAACAACAAACTATTCATAGTTATATCTCTCTAGTTTTGTCAAGGAGAAGCATGAATTTGGTTTAGTGTGAAGCATAAAAGGAAGAGCCTTAAAAATGTCATTGTTGAGGCCATCATGGAATGCTAACGGAAGTGTGTGGGAACCTAGTTTTGTTAGAGGAGAATGACAACGCCAAGACAATGGTTGTAATCTCTTCTTGATTCAATATATATGCAACGATCGATTGATTTCCTACATGATGTGTCATCTTACATGTTCAAGGATTAATGTTTCTTGACTTGTTAAGTAGGTTAAATTACAATTTGTCTATTATCACGGTTGTTGTTTGATGTTGTTTACTTGTTTCAAGTGTGCGAAGAAGGAAATTAGAGATAGCTGGAATGAGCAAGAAAGTTCATCACCAAATGGGATAAGCATATAATAGGTAGGCCCTGTTAATTGGTTATAACCTAAGGAAATATTCCATAGAATGTATTGGTTATGGCTATACCCATCATCGGGCTAGAGGAATTGTTTGTGTCTGCACTCATAATTTTACTTCACCACAAATTGGCGACCATATTGGGGAACCAATCCTTCTATTTGTTTGTTTGAGATTTCATGGTTTTGTGTGAACTTTTCTAGTTCCACTTTTTCCATTTGGTTCTATCTATTTTCCTTTGCTTACTGGTCTGAGTTTGAAATTCATAGTAGCAAATTTGGTCCCAGCTTTAATTTTTTTTTTAGTTTTTTCTTAGCTTCCTAACTCAACACTCTTAATTCACTGACAGTCATGCCAATTAGCGCAATATGTTGAAAAAAAGTTGCACCGAACTCCTTTTGGTTCTTGTTGTTAGTTAGGCAGTCGCACCGATGCCTGTAAGTGAAGATTATGGTTTGTCCAAAATCTTGGCTAGTATGTTTTGCTCTCATGATTTCAAACCCATAAGCCTTTTAGACCATTTTCTCCCTGACTAGAAAGTTTCTTTTCATTTCATTTGTTTGCTTGTTGATTTTTCATACTTTCGCTTGATTTCTTGGGTCATTAGATGGTTAGTGGCACTAGGGCATCCACATTTTCATCCATTCACCTGATTGTGAACTCAGTGAGTTGAGTTGTTGGTGCATTTACTCCTTGTATTTCATTTATGGTCCTTCTACGGATTTGACCTCCATTCCACAAGTTTGAAAAGCTTTCTTTTTCTTGTCTAAACGTTTCTTTTCCGTCATGGATCACATTGCTTGTCTTGTTTTTGGTAAAGTCAGTGTTTCACTAGTCTGAAAGAGATTCTGTTTTTGTGTTTTCATTTTCTTAACGACCTAATTGTCCCAAAAAACTTGTTCATTGAAGTGTTTTATGCAAAAAACAAAATTCGCCATTTCATGAAAAGTATGAAATTCTAGTTTGCTACATTAGTTTGCTACAGTAGTTGGCATCATTAAATACTAGGATTACATTGGCATTTGAAAAGAAAAATAACTCATTTTTCTTTTGGAAAGACTGTTAGAAATATACTTGTTAGGAAATTAGGAATTGGAATGTATTTTTCATTAATTTATTTTCTCAAAAAGTGAAGTAGTGAAAAATCATTTTTCTTTCAGTTTCTTAGTTTCTTGCATTTGATTGTGTGTTTTCTACCCTCTCTAGTGTAGACAATTCATCGAATTGAAAGGGTCTTGTCTCATTTAGTTGCATTTAGGGTTTTTCGAGTCACATCACTGAGGCATGAACACTCAGACATAACTCAAGATAAACTTTAAAAACGAACTCAATTAAACTAAGGCACATTTGAAATCTCATGATCACATCTAGAAGGTCTAGGCAAGAGACATGTTTTGACGTCTTTAAACCTAGCAGTTGTCACTAGCTTCGGCATTAGACAACGCTAGTACAGATTTGTGCTCCCCCTACCATTGAGTATATAATGGGGGACCCCTCTAGGATGAAATTCTTTATCCATAGGAAGCTGAGTCAGCTGCCTTGCAAACGTGATACACTGAACACAACATTCTGGGAGATTGCCTGCCCGTACTTCTCGGTTCGTCGGGAGCTACTCTAGAGTTCACTGTTGCCTGGTAATCCTTTTTACCTAGACCATCCAGAGTAGTCATTTGATCATTTTGACTCATTAAAATCAAAATATCATTCGAGTGTTTATCCTTTCGAGCTCATTTCCAATCGAAAGTGATAGAGTCATCTTTGTTTCTCTCTCGAATCTTAAAACATGAAAGAGCATTAGTCTATTTATGCGTCTTAATAAATTGATTTCCCACAATATTATAACATCCTGTTAGTCGTTTTGGACCAAATCGTGAGTTTCCATTAAAAAGAAATTTAAAGCCTTGAAGTTTATCTCTCTCTTTTCTTGTTAACTAAGATAAGGTCATCACGGTTGAACCATCTTGTTCACCTAGTTCCTCTTCCTCTCCTTCGTTTGAAAGATTATCTGAGGAGCCATTTCCTGAATTATCAGAGTCATTCGAGGACCAAGGTGTTGAACTTGGAATTGTTCTAAGAATTCAACCTTTGTCATCACGTCCTCCACCTACTTCAGATACTGGGTCACCTGCTGATTTTGGCCCAGAGTCTCTGGACAATCCCATTCAAACTCCTAAGAGTTCACTGACCACTGATAGTCAAATTGGACTGGTGATCTATCCTTCGAATCCTTTGTTTGACCCTGTTGTGATATCACCTTAGCGTCAGTAAAATCTATAAAGCTAGCTGGCTATTCCTTTGGAATTATCCCCTCATACTTCTTTGGTTGTTCGCCATCGTTTTCTCTAAGATATGGAACCCCCAGGTGATGCTCCAGTCACCTCTCCAGATGAGTAAGAATTTTCTACTCCACAAACTGTCGAGGAGGAAGAATATCCATTTCATCCTGAAGGTTTCCCCTATATAGGGAGCATTCCCATCAATATGTATTAGGAATTGCTACTTAATTATGTATCCTTGGCAAAATTGGTTTCTGGTACACCTAGTGCATCGTCAATTTACCATAACCCTTTTTGGGCATCTGGGGCCATGTCTACTATAGGTCCATTCATTGGGAACTCGACCTCCCAACATGCTGTTACCTGAATCCCAGTGCAATCCTCCATTTTGAACCCTCTTTTATCATCTGTCCCAGTTACCATCTAGCTCAATCGGTGGTCTCTATCACGTCCTCAATACCTCCGATCAATGGCCAAGATGTGCCACCACCTAGGGGGGAGAATATGAATGTTTCTATACTGTAAGGTGCCACCAATGTGAGTGGCTCATAGGTTCACATGCTTGGTGTGAACCAACCTTCTTTTGGATTATTCGAAACCCCGTTGGTCCTGCTGGGTCAAGAAATGTCCAGTACCAGCAAGTTCAAAATATCATTGGTCTTTTTGGGTCAAGCAATGTCGAGTATCAGCAGCCTTGTGATGCTCAAGTCCAATACCAAACTCTTTACCTTCCATATGGTTCCCAAGGAATAGTTAATCCACCTTACACCCTTCAACCTTGGCAGTACGTTTAGCTTGGCTCATCCACTTTCCACGGTGGCTATGGCCCGATTTAGTTCAAAAAATTTCGAGGAACTATTCAAGTACCCTTGCAACAGTAAGGACAACCTCTACAACAATAAAAGAAACCTTTGTTACAGCAAGGGCAACCTTTGTTGCAGCCAGAGCTATCCACGCAATAGCAAGGGAAAACGACCTTGTAGCAAGGTCAACTGCAACAACTGAGGGGCAATCCTCGCAACCATTGCAAAAAACTGTGGAGCAACAGATGCACTATGCTCCATGTTAGTACAATTTCATTACCATCTTTTTCTTCTAGAAACACCATCATTTGTCTATATGTTTCCTCCATAGACCCCTTATATCAATCAAAATTGATTAATTAATAGCATTATAGTTGTTAGTTTACATTAAAGTTAAATTATGATTTTTTATGTTAGAAATTAATAATTTTCAACAAAAAGATTACAAGAAGTTATAACATCCTGTAAATGGTTTATCATCTGACACGTGGCATGATAGGAAAGCCAAAGCAATGGATGGGAACGAGACCTGGAATGTACATGCATGGTGAAAAATCGATTCTACAGCAAATCAAAAGCTCATGGTTATGCAATCAACGCTGGTCAAACCCCAGCCTTTTGGTTACAAAGGCAGTAAAAAGCCATGGTTTCCCAAACCGGTTTCGTTTTGTTTTTGGAAATCGTTTTAGATTAGAGATGGCCAAAAATCAATCCATTGTAAAAGCAGAAACATTTGCTTAATGAATGTACATTCGATTCAGATAAGGACAAGCAAATAAAGACTGTGTATTATTTTGTTTTCAAAAGCAGTTACGATTATTATCTCTGTGTATTGTTTGAGAACAGAACTCTTGTATGTGATTGCAACCTTCAGAACTTAATTACAGTGACCATGTTAATCTAATAGTGTTTATGCATTAATACTCTTGTTGCTTGAGTTTACTTCATTGTTCCATTGAAGCGTGGATGGGCCTTGCGTGGATTGGTATACTATTAATTTCATTTCCTTAGCAGTTTTTGAATTTGAATAGTGTGCATAGTGTTTAGTGTTATTTCCATGGCTATGATTTTGTCGATTTGATTAGAAATTCTCGCAAATGGTATTTATGGTGATAGCTTGAAGATTTTATCGTTACATCATTGAACCATATCTTGTTAGAGATTTGATCCATTGTTATATTTTAAAGCATGTCCATAGACTCTATTTTCATGCATTTAAAATACAGTGTGCTTTTGATTTTTCATGAATGCTTAAGTGTTAACTAGACAGAGTTTTTGTGCATAGCATCCTTGTAAGAGGATTAAAATCTCAGTCTAGCAATACGTTGTACCTTTAGGACAATTAGATAAATTAGGTGATCTGAGTGTTAAGGTGAGAGGAAACATATCTTAACCTTTTGTAAAGGAGTATTGTAGCCTATCACAATAAACACTTAGTTAGGAATCCTTTATGCCTATAGACTTTAGACACGTTCCTCGAAGTTTACTTACTGTGGTTGATAATAAATCTAGTCTAATCTAGCACCCTAGATTGGCCACTACATTTTGGCGTCGTTGCCAGGGAGGCGTAGTTAGAGGATTTCGAAGAAAAAAATCAAAATATAAAAAAAGTTTAAATAAAAAAAAACAAACAAAAGCACAACATAGATTTGATTATCACTTTAGAAGTCATGTTTGCTTATGCCTAGATCTAGAGATAATAGAGGTAGATTCACAAAAACCCCCCATCGAAAAACTAACCTATCACCAGGAGTAGACCCTTTGGGAAAAACTGAACACACAACACCAGCTGAGGAAATCACCATACAAAAATTAGAGGATAAACACAAATCAAGCCAAAGACTTACACTTATTGAGAGACAAATCCTATTGGCACACGAATCTCACAAGAAACATCTCCCTGAATATTCTACAAAGAGAGAAAGCAGGAAAATAACTCCATAATCTCTAGAAAAACTCTTTGGAACGAGTGATACTGAGTAAGTGATCAAATCACCAGAAGAATCTATAAAAATTGCTGAGGAAGGAGGAGGATCAGCAAGAAGACCCACTCCTGAAAAACAACACGATCAAGGAGAGGAGGAAGAGTCAACCTTTAAATTTCCTATCCACGAACCAGAAGACAATCGAGATGAGGAAATAAAAATGAAAAACATACCTCCTTCTGTGTTACCAAACTTTTATGGCATGGCTTCAGAAGACCCAGATTCATTCTTGTTTGAATTTGACATTGTATGTCGAACATATGGTTACACAGATGATGCCCATAGGCTTAAACTCTTCCCAGCAAGATTAAAGGCATCAGCACTAAGATGGTTCATGGGACTTGGTGAGCATGCAATAAGTGATTGGGATGGCATGAGAAGAATATTCCTAAGGAAATACCAACCCTATTGCAGATCAAAGGATTCTAAAGATGATATCTTTAGGATGAATAAACAAGAGGATGAAAGTTTAGAAGAGTACTTGGAACGATTTTCTTACAATTTACAAAAATCAAAACATCGATCCATGAGTCTTGATCTCATTAGAACAATATATTTGAAGGGAATTCGAGAGGAATACTTAGAGGATCTTAATTTTATGGGCAAAGGTGATATTTCCACCTTACCTTTCGAAGAGATTGCTGATCTATGTGAAAAGAATCTAGGATCAAAGCCAAAATCGGAAAGAGAACCATATCATCCAAATCCATAAAATCTGCTTCAGCAAGTGTCACAGGAGCTGAAATAGGAAATTTGTTAGAGGAATTCAAAACAGATTTGTTGAGTACCTTGGGAACTCAAATTGACACTCTTAAAGCTAATTAAATACAAGAAGGGGAAGATCAGATGATGGCAATCGTTTTTCGAAAATGCCAGAAGAAAGATGCCTTAAAAGATTGCCCATTAGAAAATATTCAAGTTTGTGCCTTTTGTATTGAAAATCATGATATATTTCATTGCTCTAAAGTCAAGGTTTTGTAGAATTGTACTGTGGCAGCCAATACAAATATGGTGAATGTGTATTTTATGGGCGCAAAGAGACCATGCCAGCCAAGGCCCCCACCTCAAGGTATGTTCCCAAACCAGAATTTACAATTTCCTACACATGATCAAATGTATGCTCAGAATTCATGGAATGTACCCATGCCATGGCAGCACCAAATTTACCCACAACAACGATGGAGACCATCTCAGCAATACTCCCAAAAATATCAACCATAACCTCAACCATACCAACCATATTCGCAGCCATATCAACAATACCATCAGCCATATTTGCCGTATCCTCAATCATATCAACAATATCCTCAGCAGCAAGTTGTTTACCCACATCAACCCCAACCCACTCAACAAGCATTGCCTGCTCCTCTACCAATAAATCCACCACAATTACAACTTCCATCTAACCCAGAACCTCCTAGACCTACTCAAATCCCTGCTCAACCTGTACCAAATCCAAATAACAGAACAGAGAGACAGACTTACAATGTATATGAGGGACCCTCATATCCCACATTACCCTTGCAAAATATCAATTTGAGGTCTGGTAAGGTACTTCACAAAGAATCTCCAGCATTTGAAAAACAAGGAAAAAATGAAGAAAATAAAAATGAAACTCCCATTCAAAGGAAACCAAATGATGACATCAAACACAAACAAATGCAATCGTTGCATCCAACACCTTTTCCAGACCGATTGGTCCAAACAAAACTTCCCATGTCTATACCACAGTTTGATGTTTTATATGAGCTAAAGAATGTCTATATAAGAATTCTGCTACTACAAGCCATAAAAGACATTCCCATATATACTAAAGACATCAAAGAACTGTGCCTTAAGAAGCCTACTAGGAAAAGAGTTTATCCACAAACCATTCATGTTATCAGACATTTAGCTGGCCTTATGACAAACACCACTTCAATGGAAAAGTATGTTGATCCTCGTATTCCCAGAGTCACTACAATCATCAACAACATACATATTGAAAACACCTTAATTGATCTTGGGGCCGTAATAAATGTGATGATTCTTGAAACCATGAAAGCACTACAACTCACAAACTTGCAGCACACAACAATTGTTCTAGAACTCGCTGATAAGTCCAAAGTGATTCCTGAAGGGATTTTGGAGGACATAATTGTTTCACTGGACTCTTGGGAGTATCGAGTGGACGTTTTAGTTCTCCAGCCAAAATCCAATTTAGGAGGACACCCTATCATTCTTGGTAGACCATGGTTAGCAACTGCTGATGCATTCATAGGATGTAGATCAGGTAATATGATCATTTCACGAGGTACTGAAAGAAAACAACTCACTCTTTACCCATCAGCACAATTACCAGCAGTAGTACACAATTTATGGCTTGATGATAAATACAATGATAAGGTAGAAGTTCAATATGTTTTCAGCATAAACCAAATCTATGATTTTCAAGAACATAATAATGATAATTTGGTAGAATTGTTCCTCTCTCAACCTGATGTTTCCGAAGAATTGAGGAATGACCAATACCATGCTGCAGATGAACTTTTGGCACAAAATTGTCAAGAAACATGCACCAATCATTCTTTGAAAACAACATTTCACAACATTTTTCCTATCCAATCTATCACCAACACACAGAGGAAGACCATAGAGATTAGTCCAGAAAAAAATTTGAATATTGGCACTCACCTAGACTCATCTCAAGAAGAGAAATTGATTCAATTATTGAGAAAATACCAGAAAGCATTTGCTTGGGACTACACCGATATGTACATAATTCACCCTGAAACATGCACTCACCATATTTATACCGATAGTAATAACAAACCAGTGAGGCAACCACAGAGACGAATGAACCCCATGCTTCAGGATATTGTTAGAGAGAAATTACAAAAACTATTGAAAGTCAATTTTATCTATCCTATCTCTGACAGTTAGTGGGTATCGCCGTTGGTAGTAGTGCCCAAGAAAAATGGTAAGTGGAGGATTTGTGTTGACTACAGGCAATTGAACAAAGCAAACCTCAAATATTATTTCCCACTACCATTTATTGACCAAGTGCTAGACACATTAGCTAGGAAATCATCATTCTCTTTTCTCGACGGTTTCAGTGAATACAACCAGATCAGGATAGCCTTAGAGGATCGGGACAAAACCACTTTTACTTGTCCTTGGGGCACCTATGCTTATAATGTTTTTCCATTTGGACTTTCCAATGCTCTAGCTACATTTCAGAGAGCTGTATTAGCTATTTTTTCTGATTTAGTTCATGATTGTGTTGAAGTTTATATGGATGATTTTTCAATGTATGGTGATTCATTTCAGCATGCATTAACGAATCTTGAAAAAGTTTTGAAGAGATGTAATAAGGTAATCTGTCCCTGAGCAACGAAAAGTGTTTTATGATGTTAAATGAAGGGATAGTATTAGGACACTATATTTCTTCTCAAGGCATTAAAGTTGATCCATCAAAAATCTAGATCATTGTCGATTTGGCAATTCCGAAGACTCAAAAAGAGGTAAGAATTTTTCTTGGGTATGCAAGCTATTACCGAAGGTTTATTGAACATTTTAGTAGAATAGCTTTATCTTTGTTTAAGCTTCTAGAAAAATATGTACCTTTTAACTGGAATGATAATTGTCAGCAAGAATTTGACACACTCAAAGAAATGTTATCAAACACACCAGTCTTAAAAGGACCTAACTGGAACCTACCATTTCACATCTTTACAGATGCATCTGATACTGTAGTAGGTGCCTCATTAGGCCAAAAAGAGGAGTCTTGTCATTATGCCATCTATTTCATTAGTAAAAATCTAACACCTACAGAATCAAACTACACAGTCACAGAAAAAGAAATGCTTGCAATCATACATGATGTGAATAAATTCTGACATTATATAACTAGTTATGAGGTTTTTGTACATACTGACCATTCTGTCATTAAGAATTTGATGAATAAACTAGTAACTAGTGGAAAAGTTACCAGATGGTTGTTATTGTTACAGGAATTTAACATCACAGTGTTAGATAGACCAGGTAAGGAGAATCAAGTGGCAGATTTTCTTTCTAGACTGAAAAATCAAGGTGAGGTTGTTCCGGTTGAAGATTCTTTTCCAGATGAACATTTGTTTGGCAATTTCAATAGTGAATCCTTGGTGTGTTGACTTGGCCAATTATTTGTCCACAGGAAGAACACCTCCACATTTTACTCCAAAGGAAAAGAAGAGGCTAATCAAACAAAGTGCTTGATACTCATGGGTTAATGGCGATTTATTTTACACTGGTTATGATATGATTATTAGACGATGTGTAAGAAATGATGAAATAATTGATATTTTAAAATCTTGCCATGATGAACTGTGTGGTGGGCATTTTGCAACTAAACAAACATCATTCAAGATTCTTAGTCTTGGATACTACTAGCCATATATTTTTAATGATTCCAAGAAGTACGTGAAGAGTTGTGATAGTTGTCAAAGAATGGGTAGGCCAATAGCAACAAATGAAATGCCTCTTCAACCTCAAATACACCTAGAGCCATTTGAAAAATGGGCTCTAGATTTCATAGGACCCATTAATCCAACTTCCAATGGTAAGAAGTACATCCTAGTATGTACTGATTACATGACAAAATGGGATAAAGCCAAAGCACTAGTCCGGACAACTGAACAAACAGTGGTAAACTTCCTTTTTGAAGAAATTTTTGTAAGGTATGGAGTACCAAGGGAGATAGTAACAGATCAAGGTACTCAGTTTACTTCAAAGTTAGTTAAGGGCATCACAGAAAAATATCAAATCAAGCATAGAAGAAGTACACCTTACCATCCATAGGCCAATGGCCAGGTGGAATCCACAAATAAAACATTGGAAGGACTTATCACTAAGACCGTAGCAATGAAAAGAAAGAATTGGGAAGAGAAGCTCAAAGATGCACTCTGGGCTTATAGAATCACGTGGAAGAATACTACATGATTTACACCATATCAATTGGTGTATGGCAAAGAGGTAATGCTTCCTATTGAGTTTCAAATAGATACTTTTAAGATGGCTACAGATTTGGGAATTGATCTTAATGAAGCACAACAAGAAATAATTCATCATTTGAACCAGCTGGATGAAATGAGGCAGCAAGCAGAGGAGACAACACTCCTAATGCAAAAACAAAGGAAGCAGTGGCATGATACACATATCAAAAATAAATAGTTCAAAGAAGGAGACTGGGATTTACTCGTTGAATCTAAATTCAGAGATCATAAAGCCAAATTTACCACACATTGGATGGGCCCATATGAAATAGTTCAAGTTTATGAGAATAGGTCAGTCAAGCTTATTACCATTGATGGAGAAGGTCACCCCTTTCTTGTCAATGGCCATAGATTGAAACTCTATCATAAGCCCATCACCAAGGAGGATTTTCTTCAAACTATATCTTAGCAAAGGGAGGTTGAGATATTGTAGCCTTTAGTTGTAGTATCTCTACCTTAGCTCATTTCATTTCAATTTAGAAATTAAAAAAAAACAAGCAAACAAAAAAACAAATAAACAAACAAAAAAATAAAAAGAAAGTTAAAAAAAAATTATAATAATGGTTTAGATGTGAAAACCAGACTCTGGCACACTCTAACCCAGAATTATTACTTGAAATCCAATTCTTTGGCCAGTAAGAATTCCTTGTTCTTTTTGTTTCCTGTTGATTCATCGATTCAATAATGACTTGAGGACAAGTCAAAGCTTTAGTGGGGGAGAAGCATCAACATTTTTGTTTTTCTTATCTCATCTCCTCATTGTAAATTCTCAAATATTTTATCTCCTCATTGTAAATTCTCAAAGAGTTTGTTTCAGCACTTCAGTATTTCAATAAAGTAGTTGTTTTTGTCTTTGTTCTAATTAGAGGGACTTGTGTAAGCGCTATGCAGTGGGACCTGTTCAGAAGACCATGTTACCAGCACCAACATAAGAGGGACCTGTTCAACAAACATCAAAGGGACCTGTAATAGATTGCTATTTCAAGCTACTTCAATAAAGCTTCAAAAAAGTTTCAACAAAGATTCAAAGGTTGCTTATCACCGAGCTCCATCAAACACCAAAGATCAAGGAAGATGCACACACATAGTTCTTTTCCAGATTTCAAAGAAGCTACACAAACATTCTCCAGATCTCAGAGGGACCTGTTGTATCCAAATTCATCTAAGAGGGACCTGTTATGGACAACAAAGATTAGTCATATTTGAACAAGAAAGACCAGTCCTACCTATGCATGCCAACTCAACCCTTGATCAACCAATAAAAGTGTAATGTATTGTTGTAATTTTTATTTTTAACATTTAGATTCTTAGATTATTTTAGTGTTAAATGTGATGACTATGACTGCTTATGATCAATTTTGAAAACACCTATATATCCATCACCCTTGTCATATTCCTAATTCCTATCATTTCCCAACACTCTAGCCTATCCCCATACTCCTCCTACGATTTTTAAATCCTCTATTATACCACCCTCTCAGGCTTGTTATTAATTCCTCATCGGCCATCAAACCTTACTATCGGTCCAAGATCTCCTTATTTGGCCAAGTACTAATGAGCAAGGGACAGGTGGTGAACTATCGAAAAGCCAAATGTTACACGATTTCATTCATTGTTTTTGAATCGTCCAAGTTATAACATGATCGTTTGACCAAGTCGACTCATGCAAACAACTATCCGTTATTATACTCCAGTACTCCATACATACTTACGGCATTCTCATGATGGTACTCATACAACCCAGTACAGTTACTCCTTTTCCATTGAAATATGAATACACTTTGTTATTATTACAGTAAATTGGGTCAAGTCAGTTGTTAAAATTCCATTTCATTGTCAGTTGTAAAAAGGGCGTTCCATACTAGCAATTGAAGTGCTGTGATTTCAAAAACAAAGGCCGAGAACACCAAGTGCTACGAAAGGAAAGCACAATAATTGGGCTCAAAAGTTTCCAGCTCTGCCATAATTCAAGGATAGTCATCCGGTCGTTGCCTACGCCATTGAAGAAGCTGATCTCAAACAATAGAGGGCGCTACCAGGTCGGTTGTGTGGAGCAAAAAACAAAGGTAACAAACCAAAAGATCCTTGTTAAATTATTAAGCATAAACGAAGAGGGTTAGAGCAGGAGTTTCTCTGTCAAAACGACTAATAGAGTAGAGCCAAACACATTTGATAGTTCTGAGTACCATGATGACCGTATTGCAATTTTGGGATAAAAACAATGGCTACCCTTCTTGGAGAAGTTTAATGGGAGAAATGAGGAAGTAACTAAATAGTTTTCCTTTACATTTAATGGGGAGAAAGCATTGATAGGAAATTTCTCATTTAGGATCTCAGAAGACACCATAGCACAATCCTTGGGGATCAGCCCAGAAGGAGAAAAATACTTCAAACCAAAACAATTCAAGGAAAAATCATGGACCCAATTCATGTCCAGGTCGAGGGTTTCATCTGTTAACTGGAAGAAGGGTGTCCCTAGGAGCTAGCTGATGCATCCATGGGATGAAATGGTGTATATCATTCAAACATTTGTTACATGTGAGGGTCGTTACAACATAATCCATTTATACCTCGTCAAACTCTTGTTACATTTAAAAGGGCAGTGCACCATTAGTTTACCATATTTCCTCTTGCAGGGCTTGACCAAGATGTCAAAAACTATCCAAAAGCAAAAGGGTAATGAGGACAAAAGCTTGTATCATTTTGGGTTAATTAAAATTTTCATTGAATTTTAAGTGCAGAAAAAGGGAAAGACATGGAAGGAATTTCTGGTTGCCAATCAAATCAAAGATGGAGAGGATGAGCAAGAACAACAAGAGCACTCGGGATTTATGCTTGACATTGATGAAGAGATCCCTATGCACAAATCAAGCAATGTCCCTCCACCTAGTAGTAGTGTGAGGACGAGAAAGATGAGGCAAGAGGTTGCCCAGAAAATGGAGCAAGATAATTTTTTCACTACATATACAAGAAGATCCAGGAGAGCACAAAAGACCCAGCCACAAGAAGATCAACCGGAATCAAATGCACATTCATCGATGGACATCGAGAGCAGTGCTCACTCACAGCCTAGACCAAAAGCCGAAATGGAGGTTGAGAGCAACAATAGGCAAGGAAAAGAGTCACCACCTGCAATCAAGAAACAAAGGAGGCTGGAAAAAAAAATTCAAAAGTTAAAAGAAGAACGGATGGAGGCCAACATGCTGGAGAAAGTCATCAAGAGGGAGAACGAGATGTTGAAAACTCAGAGTAAGAAAACCCAGCAGAAGAACGAGAAGCTTAAGGAGCAAATCAAAGAGCTCAAGGCTGAACAAACTGACATTTTCAAGTGGGCAACCAAATGGTATACTCAAAAGAAAGCCGTCAAGGAGAAATACAAGAGTTTGAAACATGAGCTCCACATTCAAAAAGATGCCCAAGCTAAGAAGAACATAGATGCATTGTTAAAAGCAGCAGAGGTATAGGTAGGAATAGACTATAGAGG
>APFE030356434.1:36842-51318 GCA_000404065.3 Pinus taeda | reverse complement strand
ATAACACATAAAACACATATACATAGAGATTTTCCCCTAGATCCCAAAATCGGGACTACCAGCTTGATTTTTCATTATGTTCCTTTCAATGTTACAATACATATTTATACATGCCGAAGCATCCAATACCATGGGCTAAAAACCATCGCATCCAAAACCATGTGTGAAAAACATACACAAAACCATAGGTAGGTCCGCCCAACCTAATATAGGGTCCAAAAAAAAAAATTCCCGTGGCGCTGCATCAAACCCTGTAGAGGGGGGCTACCTGCCCCCCTCAAACCTCCTAGACTGGGGGGTTGCGGCCCCCTTGTGACCCCCCCGCTGCACAACCAACACAACGAAGGGGGGAACTCTGCCCCTCCCCTCTAACCACTCAGTTAACTACGTAGTTTAGTCGTGGAAAGAATATAACACAACCCAATAGGTATAACCATAAATACAAAGATGTAGTCGAAATAACACTTCATTTCATTAATATCAAATACTGAAATATGCTTACAAATAGAACGAAAATAAGACTAACTTGGGTGATGGTAGTTTATCTCTGAACTATGTTACAATGAGGCTCCAAGGCCTATTTATTATTGAGAAACAACGGAAAACCATAAACATCCAAAAATCTAACCATAGGAGATGAAGCGCCAAACTATGGGCCGTGTTTGGGTAAATTGGTACATCAACGTCTCGGGGTCGTAACTTTGGCATACGATCTATGTTTGACCCACACAATACCTCGTTAGAAATATCTATCCGAGGACTACAACTTTTGAGTGAGAAAATTGGTCCATGATCCATGTTGCTCTCAATTTTCCCCAAAAATTTAGTTTAGGGCCTCAAAATGGCTCTGGAAGTTCAAGACCCGAAAAACTGCCAAAAATAATAAATTGTGCTACAAATAAGGAAACTGAAAAACTGAAAGAAACAATGGTGGGGGTCAAGTGGAATGCGTGGGTGGCCACCAATATCCACTTGGACCATTCCTCCCACCTTAGGAAGCAATGGTCCCCATTGTGTTGATTTCCTCCATGAGATGAGAAAACTTCTGATGAACTTGGTCCCTAGTGAGCCACTTGCCCTGGTGAAGGAGCTGGCCTGCTTTGACAACTCGATATAGTTTGATCCTTTGTTTTTGGGTGTTCTTGATCTGTTTGTCCATGATTCGATTAGTTGTGGCTTGTTCCATGCAATCTGGATTTAACTCTGTAGGTGTGAGTTGTTCTGCTATGTCTGATGTGTCTAGCAATGGTGGAAAGTATGGTCGAAGGCAATCCACATTGAACACTGGGTGCAGGCCAAGGAATGGGGGAATTATGAGCTCAAATGCATTATCTCCCACATCCTTGGTAATGGTGTAATGACAATATCAGAGTGGTCTCAGTTTCCGATAGACTCTGGTAAGGCGTTCCTTTGGAAAATGCAACCATACTTTGTTGCCCACCTGAAACTTATGTGGCACCCGATGTTGATCATGTCACTGCTTGTTCTTGGCATTTGATTTCTCCAGAATGTCATGGACTTGCGGGCGGTTATGTTGGATGTGCTCAATGAAGTTTTTTGCCTTATCGTTTTTGGACCAGACATGAGCCGAATCTGTTGGAGTAGCTGCAAATGGCATGGCCACATCAATGGGACATAGTGGTTGGAATCCCAAGCCTGCCTAAAAAGGGTTGTGGCTAGTCGAGCTATGGATGGCCCGGTTATAGTTGTGCTAGAAATAGGGGAGGCTCTCATCCCATGTGTTTGAATGCTTTGATTTGTACATGCGCAGAATGTACGATCATCCTGTTGACAACCTTTGTCTGTCCATCATTTTTGGGATGGAAAGTTGTGGACTTAGTGAGCTTGGTGTCCAACATTGACCAAAGACTAGACCAAAATGTACTGAGGAACCTCCTGTCCCAATCTGCAATGATAGACTGTGGGATCTTAAAGTGTACCCACACTCGTTCAAAGAAGAGTTTAGTAGTGGCTTCCACTGTGATATTCTTCTTGCAGGCTGCCATAATGGCCATCTTTGAGAATCTGTCGATGACCACAAAAACACAGTCATTGCCATGCTTAGTAGAAGGAAGGCCTGACATGTAATCCGTGGAGATGGATTCCCAATGTTGACTAGGGGTAGGTAGCGGAGTATAGAGGCCTTGATTCTTGATGTTCAGTTTGGAAATGGTGTAGGCAGTGCAAGATATGAGGTACTTCCCGACATCCTATCAAAGATTCGGCCAATAGAAATACTTCTACAGTACTACCACCATTTTTTCGACCCTAAAATGCCCAATGGCCTGACTGTAGTGTACTTCCCAAATCATCTTGGCACGCTCGCTTGAAGGAACACAAAGGTGTCCCAGGTGGCATAATAGGGCATCCTGGAGGTTGCCTTTGTAGAGAAGTGGTCAATCAGAAGCCTAATTCCCACAAGAGTTGAGTACAGTGGTTAATGCCATGATCGGTGGTGAACTGAGGCAATCTACAACATTATTGGTGCTTCCTTTCTTATACTTGATATTCAAATGGAACTGTTGCAAGTATGTAGACCACTTCTGATGGAAATCATTCTGCAACTTCCCTTGCGTCTATATGAACTACAAGGGCCGGTGGTTTGTGTGGATGACCATTTCCTTCCCCAAAATGTAATGCTTCCATTATCGGCAGGACTGCATAATGGAGTACATTTCTTTGTCATAAGTGGGAACTTCTAGACTGTATCTAAAAGTGTCTCCCTGTGATATGCCACTCGATGCCCCTGTTGAGTAAGGACTTCCCCAGTAGCATAGTCAAAGATATTTGTCTCGATCTCAAATGGCTGTTGCAAGTTTGGTAATGTGAGCACTGGTGCAGAGAAGAGGCAATGTTTCAACTTTGTGAATGCCTTCTATTGAGAGTCAGACCAAAATAATTTTTCTTTCACTCCTCCCTTGGTGACTTGACTCAAGGGCCAAGTGATATGAGAGAATCCCAACACGAACCTGGAGTAGAAATTGGGAAGACCCAAAAAGTTGCCAAGCTCTATCAGAGTGGTTGGAGCTAGCCAATCCTGAACGAATTGGATCTTGGTTGGATCCACATGCACCCCCCATTCATCATTAATGTATCCCAGATACTGAACTTGGGTCTTTCCAAAAGTGAATTTCTCTAAATTGGCACATATCTTGTGTTGCCGCAGTGTTTGGAGAACCTGTCGAATGTGGTGGCGGTGCTCCTCTCAACTTTCGCTGAAGATCAGGATGTCATCCAATTATACCACTACAAGTGAGTTGGTGAATGGCCACAAGATGTCATCCATCAACCTCATGAAGGTAGTAGGAGAATTCGTCAACCCAAAAGGCATAACCAACCATTCGAAAAGGCCCTCCTTGGATTTGAAGGCAGTGTTCCACACATCAGAGGGTTCGGTTGGTACTTGGTGATATCCTAATTTCATGTTGATCTTGTTGAAATATTTCCAACATGATCAGGCTCCCACAGGGAGATGAACTTGGGCGGATGTGACCTTTCTGCAGTAGCTGCTGAATCTGCCTCTTGATTTCGTCATTCTCCAAAACAAAGCATCGATAGATTGGTCCATTGGGCCGTGGTGCACCTAGGGTCAGATTATGGAGTGCTTGACCTGACAGTGCAGAGGCACCCCTACGGGTGAGGTGAAGATGTCCTTGTACTCCTCCACAACCTTGTCCATCTGTTGTTGTCGTGTGGAGGGGCCCTCTCTGGAGGTCGTGGCCATCGTCTTCTTCTTTCCCTGAGGGCGTATCATCAGGAAAATGAATTTTTCATTTTTTGAAATGAGCTTATTGCATTGTGTTGCAGTAACCAAAGAGATGGTGGTAGGCGGTGCTACCTTTAGTATCTTGTACAACTTATTTCCCAAAGTAACAATAACAACACGAGGCCTTGACTCATACATAGCATGTCCCTTCCATAACTATGGTTGGCCTAATAATAAATCACAAACATCAAGGGGAGCAACGTCACATAATACCTCATCCATGAAGGGCTTGATGCTGTATTGAAGGCGACACTCCTGGATCACGTGAAGATCCAGTCCTTGGTGAAGCCAACCGATGGTGTACAATTATGGATGTGTTGTGGTCGGTAAGCCCAATCGCTTCACGACCTCTGCCGAAATGAGGTTCTTTTGGCTCCCTCTATCAATAATGAATTGTAGCAGGGAACTCTTTACCCACATCTGGGAGTGGAAGAGGCACTCCTCCTCCTCTGGATCTTCGGGTTCCTCCTTCTAGATCTTCGTGGTGACAACGATGGCGGTGGGCTCCACATCGATAATCTGATTCCCTTTTTCATTCCCCTTGTCGGGTTTTGACTCAGAGTCGTAACATGCATCTGATTCTGAAGCCTTTAGCTTGGCCACCAATGACTGCTTGGCTCGAAACCCTTGTGTTATGAGTGGAGCTCTTATGGAATTCACATCACTTTCCCCTTCTTCGGCTCCGCGGTGTTGTTCTTTGCTTGCAACTTTGGTGGGTTGTCCTAGGCTGCCATGCCTTGGCTTCATCCTTTGTTCTATGGTTTGGGGTCACCTTTCCCTTGCTTTGGATTCATAGATCCAAAGTCTCGCTTCTTCTGTCTAAACTTTTTCTCGATCTTGACGGCATATCGGTATGTCGTGCTGAGCGAGGAGATGTCCAAGAAATCCATCTCATCTTGGATGTACCTATGTAGGCAGTCGCGGTACTTGAGAACCAAATGCTTCTCAGAATCCTTCATACCCAACTTTGTGCGAAGGTTATGAAAAACATTGGTAAACTCTGGCACATCTTGGTCCCTTCCCTGTCGCAGCGTTGTCCACTTTATGTATTTATCCTCTTAGCTCTCGACAGGGTAGTACTACTCCTTGATGGCATTCCTAAATGAGTTCCAAGTGGGTGCGGCTGAAAACAGTGAGTTCGTACTTTCATCCTTCTACTCACAGTAGGTTTCCCAGCAGTCCTTGACATGGGGGCCTACTTTGAGAAGTGCAAAAGTGATCTTTTCCCAGATGGAAAAATCATGAACAGAAAAATATCCTTCTAGCAGATTTTAACCATTTATCTACACCGTCTACATCTATCTGACCCTCAAATATGGGAATGTCAAAGATAACTTGTACCTTAAAGGGTGTGGCACTTCCATATTAACTACCAGAAGTATATGCGTTGCCCTTGGGTAGTCGCTGAAGGATCGATGCAAAGTTGTCCATCATCGCGTTCCTTTGTTGCTCAAGGGATTCTTCGAGCAAGATTTTGATAGGATCTCCTACCCCCTCGTCTTTCTTTCCGTCCACGATGGGAGGCCATTCTGATTTGTGAGGCTGATCTTGCAAGGTTCGACCAATTCAAGCCCTAACTCCTTATATCTCGACCTCGTTGGGGACATGTAAAGAAAAATAGAGAAAGAGTAAACTGCTCTGATACCACTGATCCGTATTTAAATAGGAATGCAACAAATTATAGGTATAACCATAAATGCAAATATGCAATAGAAATAACACTTCATTTCATTAATATCAAATACTGAAATATGCCTACAAACAGAATGGAAATAAGAATAGCTTAGGCGATGGTAGCTTATCTTTGAGAAGAGATGTGGCAGCTACATGCCTCTAAATTGTGTTACAATGAGTCTCAAAGGCCTTTTTATTATTGAGAAACAACATAAAACCCTAAACATCCAAAAACCTAACCCTAGGAGATGAAGCGCCAAACTATGGGCCTCTTTGGGGTAAATTGATACATCAACTTCTCGGGGTCATAACTTTGGCATATGATCTCCGTTTGATGCACACAATACCTCGTTATAAAGAACCTTTTGAGGACTGCAACTTTTGAGTGAGAAACATCAATTTATGACTCATTTTTCTCCCAATTTTCCCAAAAAACGTTGTTTAGGGCCTCCAAATGGATCTAGAAGTTCGGGACCCAAAAAACTGCCAAAAATAGTAAATTGTGCTACAAATAAGGAAACTGAAAAACTGAAAGAAGCAATGGTGGGGGTCCAAGTGGAATAGGTGAGTGGCCACCAATATCCACCTGGATCATCATGTGCATAGGTTTCCTTTATGGTGTTTGTGAAAGAACAGGTAAATTTTGTGAAGTTTTATGTCAATTTCCTGAGAAAAATAGCATGAAAGTAAAGTTTTGAACAAAGGAAAATAAATGTACAGAAAACCATCAAAATGGACTCTTAACACAATGTTTTGATGAAGGAGTTCACCCTTCCTAGGCTACATCTCCTTAGTCCAGCTTCCATGGCTTGGAACTATGTAAATTTAGCTCAAAATGGAAAAAAGTGATGCTTACAATGCTCTACTCCCCCTAAACCTACTTCAATGTACTCAAAACATCAAAATCATCTAAGAATGACTTTTTCTAATCCCAATTTATTCGAAAATTCCAAAATTTATGGCCAAAACAGTTTCTCCTAGGAATTCTCCACTAAAACTAGAGGAACTCCAGTTAACTCCGCTAAATCTGGAGTTAGTGTCGAATTTAGGGGACCACCAAAGATGATGCCAAATTAAACTGCACATTAATTAATGGGTAATCTCAGATTAATTAACGTTAAACATGATTAAACTTAATCTGGCACGGTTTTTGTTAATCGTTAGTCAGCGGTTATCTAATAGTGGTCACATGGGAGGGGGCTGGCCCTCTCCTCCCCCAACCGCCAAGTGTTAATGCACCAAATACATTTTGTGACCATAGCCTTGTAAGAACCACCAACGCGGTAGAATGGTAAGACGTGGGCATGGTGTAGTGTAGGTCATGGGTTTGACTCCCCAACTTGCCATACAATTTTTCCACAACACGCACCGATGCCAAGCCTTTGGGGAGGGACACATGGTGGCCTCCGGGCTTTCCACGTTTACCATTCTCATTGGTCCTTCCTCCACCAATAAGAAACTTCCAACTCACCGCACTACAAACCAACCACAATGCGCCACTTGGCGATATCCCATTAGCCATTGACCAACCTTGACCTGCCTAGTCACCTGCCATGTCAATAGTACGGACTGTTGAATGTGCAGTGACTGTACCTTTTTTTCAAAAAATTACTCTATTTGGCAAAGTGGAAAAAATGAAATATCTTCCTCATACGAGCTCTGTTTTGAGTGAAACAAGTTGCTTTGGGATCATATCGCCAAGATAGATGCGGTCGTTCAGTGTTTGAGAAATTATGAGCACTTTTATTTTTGAGCTAAATACTAATCACCTGATCATTCTTCCCCACTGGAAGCCTTTTGCACCCCAAATGCTATCAATTGTTTAGTAGGTGAGGGTAGAACTCCCTCACCTTCTCGATCTGCATCCATTTGGCTTTAGAAGGATTCTGTCCCTTGAGTCCCACTCAAAGGTATTCGACATTCCCTGTCTTTGAAGTTCTGGTTCTTTTGTCAAGTATGATATCTTGCTAAAGTTCATCAAGATATTCTGGCGAGAAGTTATCTATTGATGGTAGTTGAACATGCTCTCCTTGATCATGAATCAAAGGAGGCTCAAACAATCTCAAATTCTCAACATTAACAACATAGTATATTTGCATATGAGGAAAATCTAGCTTAAAAACATTGTTACCAATCTTTTCTAGAATTTTAAAAGGACCATAATGGATTGGCTTCAGCTTTTTACCTTCTCCTTGAAGTCTCTCTTTGCTAATATATAACCAAAATTCGTCTCCAAATTGAAATTTATGATCAACACGGTGTTTGTCATGCCTTTCCTTGTAGCTTCTTTAACTTTTTTCAAGCTGTTATTGCACTGTGTGATGTATCAACTAAATTTTCTCAATGAACTTCCTTGTCTTTTCGATGTTGCTATGACCATTGATGGTGACATCTTTCTCAAATATGAAGTCCAATGGCAATATTGGCAAGTATCCAAAACATGCCTCAAATGGCGATGTGTTTGTGGAAGAATGCTTTTCCCTGTTGTATGCATGTTGTATGTAATGCAACTGTTCATCCCACAACTTGGGATGTTTGCTACAATATCCTCTAAGAAGATGAATGATTGTCTTGTTGAACACCTCGGTTTGTCCATCTGTTTGTAGATGAAAGGTTGTACTCTTCTTCAACTTACTTTCCATCATGTCCCACAAATTTGACCAAAAATTCCCAACAAGTCGTGAATCTCGATCACTTACAATGAAAGTAATAAGACCGAAATGAACCCAAATATTTTGAAAGAAAAGATGAGTTGTTTGTTCAGCTGTAATTTTCTTTTTACATGGTGTTAGAATACACATCTTGCTTAACCTTTCTACAACTACATACAAGTAATCATGGCCTTTCCTTGACAATGGAAGACCTCCTACAAAATCCATTGAGATACTCTCCCATGGACATGAAGGTACCAAAAGTGGAGTGTACAATCCTAGTTTCCTATTTCTAGGCTTACTTGTTGCACACAAAGAACATCCTCTGATGAAACGAGATACATTATCAAACATGGGCCAATAACAATACCTTTGGAGATTTGCAACTGGCTTGCATACACCAAAATGTCCAATAATCAATGAAGTGTGTGCCCCCCTTATGACATTGTTTCTTTCTCTCTGTGGAATACATAACTTTCCCAAGTGATATAACAAATTGTTATGTACATGGTAATCTAACTCTTCAATTTGGTTTCCTTGCCTCAAGCTTGCACACACATCTTGAAAGTCATTATCATATGCATATTGCTCAATGTATATTTCATGTAAAACATAATTGTGCTTGAGTATAATAGATGAATTTACAATATGCCTAGAAATCATATTAGCTACATTATTGTAGATTCCATTTTTGTATTTGATAACCAAATGAAACTGTTGTAGAAAACCCATCCATCTGAAGTGTCGTGATTGCTGCAACTTTTTCTGTGACTTTAAGTACTGCAATGGTTGATGGTCCGTATGGATAATGGTATCCTTCCCCATCAAGTAGTGTTTCCATTTTTTAACACTTTGTACTGATGTGTAAATTTATTTTTCATAAGTGGGATAGTTAGTCACAACACCATTAAAAATTTCAGAATGAAATGAAATGGGCTTACCATGCTGCATAAGAATTGTTCCCGTGGTGTAAACACTAACATCTGTTTGAATCTCAAATGGTTGTCTAAGATCTGGAAGAGCCAATACCAGTGTTGAACTAATATTTTGTTTTAAAGCATCAAATAATTTTTTTTGTACATCTCCCCAGTGAAATACTTTCTTGACACTAGTCAATGCATGTAATGGATCTGCAATGGAAGAAAAATTAGCAATAAATTTCCTCCAATATTGTGTTGCCCCAAGAAAGCTTCTTACCTCTGTAATTGTATTGGTCTTGGGCCAATTCACAATGACCTCAATCTCATAGGGATCTATCTTCAACTCACCTCCTCCAACAATGTGTCCCAAATACGCTAAAGAAGTCTTGCCAAATTCACACTTTGACATCTTTAAAAACATATGTTCTTTTCTCAAGACATCAAGTACTTTGTTCACATGCATGACATGTTCATCTCTGGATTTGCTGAATATGAGAATATCATCTAAGTAGACAATGACAAAATCATCTAGAAATGGTCTCAATACATCATTCATAACTCTCATGAAGGTAGTTGGAGCATTTGTAAGACCGAAATGCATAACAAGCCACTCAAACAATCCTCGCTTAGTTTCAAATGCAGTTTTCCAAATGTTCTCTTCAACTATTATAACTTGATGATCACCACTTCATAAGTCTAACTTAGTGAAATACTTTCCATACCTCAATTGATCAAGCAAATCATCAATTCTTGCGAGTGGATAACGATTCTTTACCATTATTTTATTCAGTGCACAAAAATACACACACATGCGCCAAGTCCCGTCCTTCTTTGGCACCAAGACAATGGGTGAACCACATGGCAAAGTAGATGGGTGTATGATACATTTGTTCAAAAATTTTGAATTTTCTTCTTGATTTCCATATTTTCCATGATCAACATGTGATACATGCCAATGTTTGGAAGTGGAACATCCTGTTGCAGTTGTATCTCATGTTGAATTCCCCTCTTGGGAGGTAACCCCTTTGGTTCATGACACATCTCACCATTCTTTCTTACCACATCAAACAAATCATATTTTAACTTATCATCACAACCTTCAAAAGATTCATAATCAATATCATTCTTTTTCTTGATCATGAGAAGCACAAAAAATTTACTTGCATTTACTAGTCTCTTCCTCTGCCTTGCCTTAACCAAAGAAATGTTTAACTTTTTGCGATGGGATCTCACAATATACTCCACTCCATCCTTGAGAAATAGATATTTGTTCTCATGGTGATAAAACACTGCTTTCCTATCATACAAATATGGGCTTCCCAAAATGGTTCCTGAGATATTAAGTGGAACTACATCTAACTCAACTTCATGATGTGATAATCACCCTAAGAGTGACCTCAATTGAATATTTATTAAACAAAAGGTATTACAGACTTATGTGCTGGTGTGTGTGTTCTGTGTTATTGAAACAATGGATCGATCAGATTTCCAATACACAGCAAATGAGTGGAAAGACAGCAGAGAAATACAGTAAGCAACACAAAGACACAAACAGTTTTTTAATAAGTAGTTCACCCTATTCTCCAGGGCTACGTCTCTGATCTAGCTTCAGTGGTGGCCTTGTTTTATTGTGTCTTTCAGCAGAGAAATTACAATACAGGGACTCAATATGAGTGCTCTTGAAGCAGGTTTTTCTTGGTAGGGTGGTTCTTGGATTCCCCAAGCGACTCAAAGTACACAAACTCTTTTCCTTCCTACCAGCTTTGTGACTCTTGGTCTACATTGGAAAGAGCCAAATATGATGCTCAGTCCCGACAGATTCCTCTATGGGAAGGCTTGAATCTTCAAGCTCTCTGGTGCTTGACACTGCATGTGGTCAGCTCGGCCCTCTGTCCCCTCTGCTTGGCTTTACTGTTCTCTATGTTCAGCCCTCCTCTCAGGGTTCACTGTTCACTGTCTCTCTTGGTCACTTGGACTCCCCCTCTCAGTTCAATTCGGGTTCCCGATCCACTCTCTTTTGTTCGACTGTCTCTATTCATGGCTTTAGCCATTCGATCCCAATGCCTGTTCAGTTCCTCTTCCACCCGTGTCGATTCACCTATTACAGCTACGCTTGGAGTTCCTTGTTTGGCGTCAGCATGAATGCTCGAGAAGTGGCCATGTTTCCCCATCAGAACAGCGCCAGCCTGCTTGTCGATTCATTTCTTCAGTTATGTCATGGATGCGTTCTTCCTCCACCGTGGCGATCAAATAGACTCCAAATCCCTTTAGAACGCAGCTTAATTCCCTGTCAATTCCGCTTCTTTCCATCGGGCGCAATCTCAGCCGTCTGATCTGGGCTCCTCAAGATCTGACGTCATTCGCACGTCGAGTGCGGTTGACTTTCTCGACCGCTAACGCGCGATCAATGGTGGTTTTATCTCTCCTCCGCCGCCACGCGTCGATCGGTGTATGGAATCGCTCCGCTCCTGTCCAAAACCTCTTACCGTTCAAGGGCACGTCGATCAAAAACGCTGGTTTCCAGAGCGCGGGTCCCGCCTTTGTACTTTGGCACTCTTACCTTTCCCCGTCCATGGTCCTCTGGTTCCCCCACGTGACCGGGTGCTCAGGCTTTCCCATTTTGGCCTTGTTCGCCCAGCGAACATCACCTCCTTTTCCCGCTCCAGGGCTCCCAAGGGCTACTTTGGCTGCCTGCGCAATCTCCATGGGCCTCGGGCAACGCGCTTTGATCGAGGTCCTCGTCGTTCCACGTCGGCTACCATGGCCACTGGTTCCAGGTGTTTTTTATGTTGTTTTGGATTTCATTAGAGATTTGTTCGACCTGATTCAGTCATGGTTCTTGACAGTCTTTCTATGGATCCAATTCGGATCATGGCCTTCCCATTGGAAAAGCTTTTGGGCCACCAAAAGTTGGTTTTCTTCAAGCATCGGCTAAGTGAGGAAATTGTTGTCTCACCCTCCCAATCTCAATCCACTTCGCATTGCTCGGCTTCGAACCCTTAATCCCAATCCTGAGGTATTCCACCTGTCCACTGCGTGTCATCCTTACCTTCTTGTCCAGCACTATGTCTTCTCGTAATTCATTAAGATATTCAGGTAGCAGGTCATCAATAGAAGGTAATTGATTCTACTCTTCAGGGTCCTCAATCATTGAAGGTTCAAACAACCTCAAGCAATCTACATTTACGACTGAGTAGATGTGCATGTAAGCTGGTAGATCAAGGCAAAAATCATTTTCACCAATCTTCTCGAGTATTCTGAAGGGTCCATACCTGATAGGTTTTAGCTTTTTACCTTCACCTTGCATCCTGTCCTTGTTGATATACAGCCGGACTTGGTCTCCAACTTGAAAACTATGCTCCATCCAATGCTTATCATGCCTAGCCTTGTACTTGGCCTGGCTCTTTTCCAGCTATTCCTGTACTGCCTAGTGGATCTCCTGGTTCTGTTCAATGAAGCTAGTTGCCTTGTCCACATCTCTGTGTCCATCAACCATGGTATCTTTACCAAAGACAAAATCCAAAGGAGACCTTGGTATGAAACCCAAATAGGTCTCAAAAGGAGATCTCTGTGTAGAAGAGTGTTTGGCTCTATTGTAAGCATGCTGCACATAACACAAGTGTTCATCCCAAAGCTTAGGGTGTTTGCTGCAATATCCTCTCAGTAAATGGATCACCGTCCTGTTAACTACTTCTATCTGGCCATCTGTTTGTGGATGAAAAGCTGCACTTTTCTTTAATTTGGTTTCCATTAGTTCCCACAAACTTCACCAAAACTTCCCCACAAATCGGGTGTCTCGATCAGATACAATAGAAGTGGGTAATCCAAAATGAACCCATACATGTTCAAAGAATAACTTTGTAGTTTGTTCAGTTGTAATTTGTTTCCTATAGGGTATCAAAATACACATTTTCCTGAACCTATCCACAACAACATATATATATATTATATATATATATATATATATTATATATATATATAATATATATATATATATATATTTTATATATATTATATTATATATATATATATATATAATCATGACCTTTCCTAGATTTAGGCAGTCCTCCAACAAAATCCATAGAAATACTTTCCCAAGGGTGAGAAGGAACTGGCAATGGAGTGTACAAGCCTAGTTTTTTGTTGCTGGGCTTGCTTTTCGCACACATAGCACATCCCTTTACATATCTAGAAACTGTCTCACTCATTTCTGGCCAATAGCAGAACCATCGCGGCTGTGCAACTGTTTTACTTACCCCAAAGTGCCCTGATATCAGAGAAGTGTGTGCTTCCCTATTTATCTTTTCTCTCTCAGTTTGTGGAATGCAGAGTTTCCCACAATGATATAAGAGCCGGTCCTGCACATGATAGTCTAGTTCTTCTACTCTTTTGCCTTGACTCAAAGTTGCATATACATCCTTAAAGTCCATGTCCTGAGCATACTGTTCTATGTAGCTTTCATGCAGCATAGAATTTTGCTTAAGTAGGGTAGATGCATTTATAATGGGTCTAGATAACATGTCTGCAACCTTGTTATGTATTCCCTTTTTATATTTGATGACTAAATGAAACTGTTGTAGAAAACCCATCCATCTGTAATGTCTTGATTATTGCAACTTAGTTTGGGAATGTAGATATTGAAGTGGTTGATGATCAACATGTATTATTGTTTCTTTGCCCATTAAGTAATGTTTCCCCTTTTTCACACTCTGAACTAGTGCATACAATTGTTTAATATATGTAGGATAGTTAACTACTGCAGGATTAAAAGTCTCGGAATGATAACATATATGTTTACCGTGTTGTGTCAACACCACTCCCGTGGCGTAGTCACTGGCATCAGTTTGGATCTCAAATGGTCTTTGTAGATCTGGTAGGGCTAGTACAGATGTTGTATTAATTTTTTCTTTCAAGGTGTCGAAGGCTCTCTACTGTTTCCTCTCCACTGAAACACCTTGTTCAATCTTGTCAAAGCATGTAAGGGATCTACAATTGAGGAAAAATTGGAAATGAACTTCCTCCAATATTATGCTGCTCCTAAGAAGCTTCTCACTTCTGTAGCAGACCTGGGTTTAGGCCAATTTACAATGACTGCCACTTTAGAGGGCTCTATTTTCAATTCACCTGCCCCTACTATGTGACCCAAGTAATTTAGAGAGGTTTTTCCAAATTCACATTTGGAGAGTTTAACATAAAGTTTTTCTCTTTTCAAAACATCTAATGTCTGCTTAACATGCTTTAAATGTTCTTCCCACGTTTTACTAAAAATCAGAATGTCATCCAGATATACAATAAAAAAATCATCAAGAAAAGGTCTGAGTACATCATTCATTAATCTCAGGAAAGTAGCAGGAGCATTAGTTAGGCCAAAAGGCATAACCAACCATTCATACAATCCCTGCTTTGTTTTGAAAGAAGTCTTCCATGCATCTTGCTCTGCAACTCTGACCTGATGGTATCCACTG
>APFE030356434.1:7883-36250 GCA_000404065.3 Pinus taeda | reverse complement strand
TTTCTATCATACAAGTAAGGACTTCCTAAAACAATTCCACATATATCCAAGGGAATTACATCTAACTCAACCTCATCTACAAATGCTGACCCAAAAGAAAACTTGAGTTTGCACTGTCTAATCACTTGTAGTTGTGCTTTATCATTCAACCATCCTAATCGGTATGGTTTCTAATGAGGTGTAGTTGTTAATCCCAATTTCTTTACAATTGCTTTAGAAATTAGATTCACTTGTGAGCCACTATCAAACAAAGTATCAATCTTTTGATTTTTGGAAACAACTTGAATATGGAAAAGCTCATGTATTTTTCTCACATGTTCTTCATCAATAACAGATTGAGCAGAATTACTGGTAGATGCTTTAGAATTCTTACCTCTTATACCTGTGGCTGCAATGATTGTTTCATATCCCAAGTCTGACCCCAAATCTTTCTGAATAGCTGCAGCAGTCTTCTTCTTCTTGCCCTCGGACTTCTTAGGTCTCAGTTATGGATGCAGAATCCAACAATTCTCATCATCATGCCCCTCCTTTCTACAGTGAGTGCATGAAGCTTTGCCTTTTTGTGTAGTGTTAGCCTTCCTTGCTTTCCACTTATGCTTTCTTTTCTCCTTGCTCTTGCTTACAGTGGTTTGGGATGGTCCCCCAACTTCTGGATTTCCATTTTTTCCTCTAGCTTCTAGATGAGTAGCATGTACAGATACCTCATCTATACTAGTGGGATTAAACATGAGGATGGTATGCCTCATGTAGCTGTGTAGACTACCAATGTACTTCAAAAGAGTTTCTGGTGAGTCTAATGAGATACCCAACATTAATGCTCTCTTTCTGAACTCTTGAGTATACCCTTGCACACTTTTCCCTTTCAACTACCGAAGAGTTTGCCAACTCATCATGGCCTGTTGCATGTAGGCCAATGGATAGAACTGTTTTTTGATTGTAGCAACAGATTCATTCCAGACAGAGATGGTCTTACCATGCTTCTTCATATCAGCTTGGGTCCTGCATGCCCACCAAACCAAGGCAGTGCCTCCTAGGTGTAGGCTTGCCAGCTGAATCTTTCTCTTGTCCGAGTCTATGTTCTGTACTCTGCAATACACATCAATTTGTCTAATCCAATTGTCCAACTTTTCAGCATTTAGCTCCCCACCATATATAGGCAAATCAAATTCAGCATCTAGTTTAACCAAAGATGCTTTCTTATTATGCACAAGGCTATTAGGAGGTGTAGGGAAGCTTTCTTCTTTTCCCTTTCCTTTTGAGTGGTTATGGGAATGAGATTCATCTTCTTCTTTATCTTGTTTAAAGCCTGAAGAATCTTCATACTTATGCTTTCTAAAGTCCCTATAAATTTCTTCTACCATAGACTTTATAGCTAGGAAACTTTATATGAATTGAGGGTCTGGCCCTATAGAAACTTCCTCTAACATTGTCTTCCGAGAATAGACTCTCCCAATTTCAGGATTAGTTTCCACCAACTCTCCTTCTCCTAATTTGAGCTTTGATCTAGTGAGCATTCACAGCTAAACCAACACAAGCTTGTCTAACCTTATAAGCTAAAGCTCTGATACCACTTGATCTGATAATCACCCTATGAGTGACCTCAGTTGAAGATTTATTAAATAAAAGGTAACAGACTTATGTGCCAGTGTGTGTGTTCTGTGTTATTGAAACAACAGATCAATCAAATTGCCAATACACAGAAAATGAGTGGAAAGGTAGAAGAGAAATACTGTAAGAAACACAAAGACACAAACAGTTTTTTAATAAGGAGTTCACACTATTCTCCAGGGCTACATCTCCGGTCCAGCTTCAGTGGTGCCCTTGTTTTATTGTGTCTTTTAGCAGGAGAAATTTCAATACAGGGACTCAATATGAGTGCTCCTGAAGCAGATTTTGCTTGGTAGGGTGGTTCTTGGATTCCCCAAGCCACTCAGAATACACAGACTCTTTTCCTTCCTACCAGCTCTGTGACTCTTAGTCTACAGTGGAAAGAGCCAAATATGATGCTCAATCTGGACAGATTCCTCTATGGGAAGGCTTGAATCTTCAAGCTCTCTGGTGCTCGACACTGTCTGTGGTCAGCTCGTCCCTTTGTCCCCTCTGCTTGGCTTTACTGTTCTTTGTGTTCAGCCCTCCTCTTAGGGTTCACTATTCACTGTCTCTCTTGGTCACTTGGACTCCCCCTCTCAGTTCAATTCGGGTTCCCGATCCACTCTCTTTTATTCGACTGTCTCTGTTCATGGCTTTAGCCATTCGATCCCAATGCCTGTTCGATTCCTCTTCCACCCGTGTCGATTCACCTACTGCAGCTGCGCTTGGAGTTCCTTGCCTTGTTCGGTGTTAGCATGAACGCTCGGGAAGTGGCCACGTGTCCCCATCGAAACAGCGCTAGCCTGCTCGTCGATTCATTTCTTTGGTTATGTCGTGGATGCGTTCTTCCTCCACCGTGGCAGTCAAACAGACTCCAAATCCCTTTAGAACGTGGCTTAATTCCCTGTCGATTCCACTTCTTTCCATCAGGCACAATCTCAGCCGTCTGATCTCGGCTCCTCAAGATCCGACGTCATATGCATGTCGAGCGCGGTTGACTTGCTCGACCGATAACGTGCGATCAATGGTGGTTTTCTCTCTCCTCTACCGCCATGCGTCGATCGGTGTATGGAATCGCTCCGCTCCTGTCCAAAACCTCTTACCGTTCAAGGGCGCCCCGATCAAAATGACCGGTTTCCAGAGTGCGGGTCCCGCCTTTGTACTTTGGCGCTCTTACCTTTTCCCGCCTGCGGTCCTCTGGTTCCCCCACGCGACCGGGTGCTCAGGCTTTCCCATTTTGGCCCTCTTCACCCAGCAATGCACGATTCCGCTAATCGCGCATCGAAAATCACCTCCTTTTCCCGCTCCGGGGCTCCCAGGGGCTACTTTGGCCGCCTGCGCGGTCTCCATGGGCCTCGGTCAGCGTGCTTTGACCGAGGTCCTCATCGTTCCACGTAGGCTGCCATGGCCATTGGTTCCAGGTGTTTTTGATGTTGTTTTGGATTTCATTAGAGATTTGTTTGACCTGATTTAGTCATGTTTCTTGACAGTCTTTCTATGGATCCAATTCAGATCACTTCATCAATTAACTTTTTCAGTAATGGAAAACCTGAATAAGCATTTCCTTGTAACCTGTAAATTTGCATTATTGAATATCCAACCCACGAGATATGGATTAGGATGAGGTACAGTTTCAAGGTTAAGATTTTTGACCAAGTCTTCTGAAATCAAGTTTGATTGTGACCCACTATCAAATAATGCATCAATCTTTGTATGGTTCAAAATTACCCTTACATGGAACAACTCTATCCTTGATTATTCATTTGGAGTGTTGTTGTGACTATGTGAGGAACTAGTGCCGTCAATAGATTCTTTTCCTTTTGTGACCATGGCTGAAATCTTGGTCTCATCACCAGAATCAGATCCAAGATCATGTTGTGTGTGTGAGGTTGTCTTTTGTTTCCCCTTATTGTTTGGTTTCTTAGGCCTTAGTTTGGGATGTAATTTCCAACAGGGGGTTTCATCATGCCCCACTTTGGAACAATGTTGGCATATAGTTTTCTCCCCTTATTTCTTTACACTTTCATTCTTCTTTCCCTTCCATCTTCCACCCTTCTCTTTCTCCTTACCCTTGAATGGCCTCTTCTTACTACCCTCTTCCTTAATGTTCTTTCCTCTTGCTTCAAGGTGCATGGATTGCACACATACCTCATCTAAATTGCTTGGATTGAACATAAGGATAGTGTGTTTTAAGTAGGAATGTAAAGCCCCAATATATTTCAATAGTTTATCTTGGGAATTCAAGTTTACTTCTAACAACAAATCCCTTTTCTTAAACTCCTGGGTATAGTCTTGAAGTTTTTGGCCCTTGAGCTTCCTAAAATTTTGCCAAATCATAATGGATTTTTGCATATAAGCTAAAGGATAAAACTGTATTTTAATTGAAGAAACAAATTCAACCCAAGAAATTGATATCTTACCATGAATTCACATTTCCTCTTGAGTCTTTTCTTCCCACCAAACTAGTGTTTCTCCTTCTAGCCTCAATGAAACCAACTGGATCTTTATGTCATCTTCTTGAAGGTTCTGAATTCTGCAATAAACCTGCAATTGTCGAATCCAATTGTCTAATTTTTCTGCATTGACCTCACCATTGTACATGGGAAGTTCAAACTTAATGTCCAATTTGAGTAAGGGAGTTTTTTCGTTTGGGGTTTTTGAATGAGTATGAACAATTTTTGTGGTGGAAGTGGAAGATGATGTTTTTTGTGATAATGAGGATGATGAAGATGATGAGGAAGATGATGAAGATGGTGGAGATGGATGAGGCTTTCCTCCATTACCCTTTGAATACTTCTTTTCATCCTTTTTATCTTCTGAGCTTCCATCTCCATGTGGGGACTTAGAACTCTCTCCAGCCATTCTAATATTCCTCTCTTCATAGACGACTCTAACTCTGTCAGTTAAGTCATAGAAAGATTTCTTGAATGCTTCTCCTTTTGAAAGACCTCCAGTCTCTCCTGCTCCAGACATGATGGTTTTGGATTCAAGCTTAGCTTCTGGTACTGCTTGTACCTCCTCAGTTTCAATTGAACATAAAACTTGAGGTGCCTCAAGTGCATATAGAATTGGAACTTAGGGTGGAGGTTGTGGCCTTGTGGCTCTCCTTCTTCTGGGCATTACCACAAGACTTTCAACCAATAGTTTCCCTTCTCCTCTCTGCAACTTTAACCTTGTAAGCATCACAAATTTGCAACCATTAAAACCCTACTTGCATAAAACTCAAGCAATCAAGAAAATAACCTTTGCTCTGATACGAACTTGATCCATTGTTGAATGTTAGTTTTGTTGTGCTAATTTAAAATTCAAAATTAAAAAAAAAAAAAAAAAATCTATCATTTGCTTCATGTACGTAGGTTTCCTTTATGGTGTCTATGAATGAATAGGTAAATTTTGTCAAGTTTTATGTCAAATTCATGAGAAAAATAGCATGGAAGTAAAGTGTTAAACAACAACAAACAAATGTACAACAAACCATCAAAATGAACTCTTAACACAATGTTTTGATGAAGGAGTTCACCCCTCCTACGTTACAACTCCTTTGTCCACCTTCCATGGCTTGAGCCTCTGTATTAGCTCAAAATGGAAACAAAGTGTCGTTTACGATGCTCTACTTCTCTTGAAACCTACTTCAATGTGCTTAGAACATTAAAATCATCTAAGACTAACTTTTTATGATCCCAATTTGGTCAAAAATTGAAAATGTTATGGTGAAAACAATTTCTCCTATGAATTCTCGACTAAAACTAGAGGAACTCGAGTTAACTCCGTTAAATATGTAGTTAGCACCGAATTTAGGGGATCGCCAAAGATGTCGCCAAACTAAATTGCGCATTAATTAATGGGTAATCTTAGATTAATTAATGTTAAACATGATTAGCGCTTAATCTGACACATTTTGGTTAACTATTAGCCGACGGTTATGTAATAGTGGTCACATGGGAGGGGGTTGGCCCTCTCCTCCCCCAGCTGCCAAGTGTTAACACACCAAATACATTTTGTGACCATAGTCTTGTAAGAACCATCAACACGGTAGAATGGTAAGACGTGGGCATAGTGTAGTGCAGGTCATGGGTTCAACTCCCCGGCCTACCATAAAATTTTTCCACAATGTGCACTGATGCCAAGCATTTGGGGAGGGACACGTGGCAGCCTCCGGGCTTGCCACATGTCCCCTTCTCATTGGTCCTTCCTCCACTAATAAGAAACCGTCAATTAACCACACTACAGACCAACCATAATGTGCCACTTAGCCAGATCCCATTAGCCATTGACCAACCTTGACCTACCCTGTCACCGGCCATGTCATCAATATAGACTGCTGACTGTGCAGTGACTGTACCTTTTTTTTTCAAAAATTACTCTATATGGAAAAGCGAACAAAAAGAAATATTTTCCTCATACAAGCTCCGTTTTGAGTTAAACAAGCTGCGTTGGGATCGTATCACTGAGACGGACGCGGTTGTTCAATGTTTGAGCAATTATGAGCACTTTTATTTTTGAGCTAAATAATGATCACTTGGTCACCATCCTTTGTGAGGTGGTATTTATTTTCGCGCCGAAAGAAAACTGCCTTTCTGTCATATAGATACAGACTTCCCAAGATAATTCCATAGATGTTCAAAAGCACAACATATAACTCTACCTCATCAACTAATTTAGAAGCAATAACAAATCTGGCCCTACATTGTTTGGTTACTTGTAATTTTTCTTTATCGCTTACCCAACCAAGAGGGTATGGACTCAGATGAGTCTTAGTTTCAAGGCCTAACTTTTTCACTAAGGACTCTGAGATGTCAAGTGGAACTACATCTAACTCAACTTCATCAATTAACGTTTCAGTAATGGCAAACCTAAATAAGCATTTCCTTGTAACTTGTAAATTTGCATTATTGACTATCCAACCCACGGGATATGGATTAGGATGAGGTACAGTTTCAAGATTAAGCTTTTTGACCAAGTCTTCTGAAATTAAGTTCGATTGTGACCCACTATCAAATAATGCATCAATCTTTGTATGGCTCAAAATTACCCTTACATGGAACACCTCTATCCTTGATTATTCATTTGGAGTGTTGTTGTGACTATGTGAGGAACTAGTGCTTTCAATAGATTCTTTTCCTTTTGTGACCATGGCTGAAATATTGGTCTCATCCCCAAAATCATATCTAAGATCATGTTGTGTGTGATAGGTCATCTTTTGCTACCCCTTATTGTTTGGTTACTTAGGCCTTACTGGTCGAGATGTAATTTCCAACAGGGGGTTTCATCATGCCCCACTTTGGAACAATGTTGGCATATAGTTTTCTCCCCTTATTTATTTACACTTGCATTCTTATTTCCCTTCCATTTTACACCCTTCTCTTTCTTCTTACCCTTGAATGGCTTCTTCTTACTACCATCTTCCTGAATGTTCTTTCCTCCCACTTCAAGGTGCGTGGCTTGCACACATACCTCATCTAAATTGCTTGGATTGAACATAAGGATAGTGTGTTTTATGTAGGAATGTAAACTCCCAATATATTTCAACAGTGTATCTTGGGATTTCAAGTTTAATTCTAACAACAAAGCCCTTTTCCTAAACTCCTAGGTATAGCCTTGACCCTTGAGTTGCCTAAAATTTTACCAACTCATAATGGCTTTTTGCATATAGGATAAATATAAAATTGTCTTTTAATTGAAGAAACAAATTCAACCCAAGAAATGGATATCTTACCATGAATTCACATTTCCTCTTGACTCTTTGCTTCCCACCAAACTAGTGTTGCTCCTTCTAGCCTCAATGAAGCCAACTGGATCTTTATGTCATCTTCTTGAAGGTTTTTAATTTTGCAATAAACCTCCAATTGTCAAATCCAATTGTCTAACTTTTTTGCATTGACCTCACCATTGTACATGGGAAGTTCAAACTTAATGTTTAATTTAAGTAAGGCAATTTTTTCTTTTGGGGTTTTTGAATGCGTATGAAGAATTTTTGTGGTGGAAGTGGAAGATGATGTTGTTTGTGATGATGAGGATGATGAAGATGATGGGGAAGATGATGAAGATGATGGAGATGGATGAGGATTTCCTCCATTACCCTTTGAATCCTTCTTTTCATCTTTTTTATCTTCTAAGCTTCCATTTCCATGTGGGGACTTAGAACTCTCCCCATCAATTCTGGTATTCCTCTCTTCATAGAGGACTCTAAGCATGTTAGTTAAGTCATAGAAAGATTTCTTGAATGCTTCCTCTTCTAAAAGACCTTCAGTCTCTCCTGTTCCAGACATGATGGCTTTGGATTCAAGCTCAACTTCTGGTACTGCTTGTACCTCCTCAGCTTCAATTGAAGGTAAAACTTGAGGTGCCTCAAGTGCAGCTGGAATTGGAACTTTGGGTGGAGATTGTAGCCTTGTGGCTCTCCTTCTTTTGGGAATTACCTCATGAGTTTCAACCAATAGTTTCCCTTCTCCTCTCTGCAACTTTAACCTTGTATGCATCACAAATTTGCAACCATTAAAACCATACTTGCACAAAACTCAAGCAATCAAGCAAATAACCTTTGCTATAATACCAACTTGATATGTTGTTGAATGTTAGTTTTGTTGTTCTAATTTCAACTTCAGAATTAAAAATAAAATTCTTATCATTTGCTTCATGTGCATAGGTTTCCTTTATGGTGTTTGTGAATGAACATGTAAATTTTGTCAAGCTTTATGTCAAATTCATGAGAAAAATAGCATGAAAGTAAAGTTTTTAACAAAAACAAACAAACAAACAAATGTACAACAAAGCATCAAAAACACAATGTTTTGATGAAGGATTTCACCCCTCTTTGGCTACATCTCCTTGGTCCACCTTCCATGGCTTGGGCCTCTATATTAGCTCCAAAAAAAAAAAAAAAAAAAAAAAAAAAAGTGTTGTTTACAATGCTCTATTGCTCCTAAAACCTACTTCAACATGCTCAGAACATCAAAATCATCTAATAATGACTTTTTATGATCCCAATTTGGTTAAAAATTAAAAAATTTATGGCCAAAACATTTTCTCCTAGGAATTCTCCAGTAAAACTGGAGGAACTCTAGTTAGCTCCGTTAAATATAGAGTTAGCACCAAATTTAGGGATGCCAAAGATGCCACCAAACTAAATTGTGCATTAATTAATGGGTAATCTCGGATTAATTAACGTTAAACCTAATTAATGCTTAATATGGCGCGTTTTGGTTAACCGTTAACCAGCGATTATGTAATAGTGGTCACATGGGACAGGGCTAGCCCTCTCCTCCCCCAACCACCAAGTGTTAACACACCAAATACATTTTGCGGCCATAGTCTTGCAAGAACCACAAACGTGGTAGAACGGTAAGACGTGGGCATAGTGCAGTGCAAGTCATGGGTTCGACTCCCCAACTTGCCATAAAATTTTGCCACAATGCGCACCGATGCCAAGCCTTTGGGGAGTGACATGTGTCGGCCTCCGGGCTTGCCACATGTCCCCTTCTCATTGGTGCTTCCTCCACCAATAAGAAACCACCAACTCACCACACTGCAGACCAACCACAATGCACCACTTGGCGAGATCCCATTAGCCATTGGCCAACCTTGACCTACCTAGTCACCTGCCACGTCATTAGTATAGATTGCTGACTGTGGAGTGATAGTAGTTATTTTTTTTTTAATTCCTTTGTTTGGCAAAGCGAAAAAAACACATTATCTTCCTCATACGAGTTTCGTTTTGAGTGAAATAGGTTGCATTGGGATCGTATTGCCGAGACAGACATGATTGTTCAATGTTTGAGAAATTATGAAAACTTTGATTTTTGAGCTAAATAATGATCACTTGATCATGATCCTTTGTGAGGTGGTATTTATTTTCGTTCCGAAAGAAAAATTTCTGTCATTTAGATACAGAGTTCCCAAGATGATTCCATAGATGTCCAAAGGCACAACATATAACTCTACCTCATCAACTAATTTAGAAGCAATAACAAATCTGGCCCTACATTGCTTGGTTACTTGTAATTTTGCTTTATCACTCACCCAACCAAGAGGGTATGGACTCGGATGAGGCTTAGTTTCAAGGCCTAAATTTTTCATTAAGGACTCTGAGATTAAATTTTCTTGGGAACCTGAATCGAACAAAGTTTCCACTCTTGTGTGTTTTATAATAACTCTAATGTGGAATAATTTAATTCTCTTTTTCTCATTACTTATAGGCTCATTCAAATATCTAGTACTTGGAATTGAATCAGAATTATTATTAATAAAAGGAATACCTTTCGCGCCCATCGCTGTGATCAATGTCTCATCGCTGAAATCGGATCCAAGGTCCTATTGTGCTGTTGCCACTATCTTCTGCTTTTCCTTCTGTCAAATCTCTTTGGTCTCAGCATCGGATGTAGCTTCTAACAGTGGTCCTCATTATGACCTTCTCTCTTGCAATGCGTGCAAGATGGAGTTGCTCTATCCTCTATCTTGGTTGCGATGGTCTTCTTAGCATTCCCCTTGCCTTTCTTCTAGAATTTGCCATGCTAAGGGTTGAACGGTGTTTTCTTGGCTTGATCATATATGTCATTATTGCCTCAGATTTCAAGATGAATTGCCTTTACACTGGCAGCGTCAATCGTAATAGGATTGAACAATAACATTGAGTGTCTAATGTAACTATGTAGTGCACCAACATACTTAGTTACAGTCTCAGGCAAAGCTAATGAGATGCCCAAATTCAATGCTTGTTTCTGAAATTCTTCAGTGAAGCTTTGCACATTTGGCCTTTCCCTTGCCTTAGATATTTCCATTCCATTAGTGCCTTTTTTTAATAACCCAAAGAGTAAAATTTGTCTTTCAATGTAGAAATAAAACTAGACCAAGAGGAAAGAAGGTTACCCAAATTTTTGCTTCCCTTTTACAACTTGCTCTCCCACCAAACAAGAGCAATGCCACTTAGCCAAAGAGATGATAACTGGACCTTTGCCTCATCTTCTTCGATTTGTTGGATCTGACAGTAAACCTCTATTTGTCTTATCCAATTATTAATTTTTTTTGCACTACACTCTCCATTATACATGGGCAGGTCAAACTTTACATCTATCTTGAAGAATGGTTTCTTAGATGTATTTTTGGAATCGCAATGAGAAATATCACTTGAAGAAGGAAAGGGAGGAGGATCGTCTCCACCACCTTCATGATTTGCTGATCTATTATTATCGACACCTTCCTTCTCATGCCCAAGTGCCTTCTCATACTTCGAAAACAGCTTGACCACTTTCTATGACATATTTTAGAATACCTTACGGAAATTTTGTTTCTCTTCCCAACGATCTTCTTCATTTGCCATGTTTCTTCTTCGTTGTGCACCTCCTACTTCAAGATCAAAGGACTTAAGCGTTCCTTCTCCTTTTCGTAGCTTGTTCTGGGTTAGCATATACTCATGTAATTCACATCAACAAAGATCTGCTCTGATACCAAACTTGATTAAGATCTTTTACTTATAGATGCATCAGAATTACATGAAACAAAACTTATAAAACATGGAACTTAAAAGCACATAAAACAATGTGGAAATAACACAATAAATGAAAAAGCATGACACATATTTGATTATGAAGTTCGTCCAATTTGGACTACGTCTCTCGGGCCTGCTCAATAGTGGGGAGACCTTCTTTCATTAAGTGGCATAAAAAGAGATAAAGGTACAAGAAACATTATTTAATATCCTTATACCTCCAAGTTAGAAGATGGATGAAAAATGGAGAGACCAGCTTCAGAAACAGACAGTACCACTGAAATATTGGCAAAAAATTGCGCAAAACCACCTATCTGAACACCCAATTCAGATAATCGGGCCTTCTGTACCTTCTCGGAACCTCCCTGCTACTCAAGGCGAGGTCTTGCTTGCTGCTAGGTCTGGGTCTAATACGCTCAATAGATTCTAAGCTAATTTGCTAGTCCTCTCTGCCTTTCTCTGACACAGACAATCCTTTATATATGTTAGTGGTAAAATACCTCAATACCTAGGAAGTTCCAAACAAACGACAAAGTTAGTAGGTGGGTTTGATTTAATAATACAAAGAATCTCGGCCTGAATAATACACAGCAACAACTCTTTCAAATATGGTAGATCTCTTTTAACTACGTGTTTAACTAGGATACCCTTTACTATTGGCGTTTCCCCTTATCGACATTTCCAATCGGCGAGTAGACCCAAATCCCATACAAAAATCTCCCTATGATAACCGCGGACCCGGTGAACCCGGTGAAATTATTAACTGCAATATATAATATATCAGGTCTGGAGGTCGATATCACAAATCACAATTGGTGAAAACCCAATTTTGATACAACGTGCGACTGCTTCCGCTTGAGAAATGCAATTGCGATATCGCAAATTGCAACATGATTTTGAAATTGCGATCGCATCGCAACTTAGCTTGCTCCGGGGTTGATTCTTTAACCCTTGCGAAATGCGATTGCAATTTGATCGCATCGCAACAATGGTCGATTTTCCTTAAGTCGCAACTTCTTTCTTCTATGATTTGTGATATGCGGGACCAATGGCAACCTACCAAATGGCACATCCCCATTCAATAAGAGTGTCTGCCACGTCGTCTCCTCCTGCCACTTGGACAAGTCAAACATAAAATTTGACTTTTTTCTATCTTCTTCATATGAACACGCATTTGAGTGTCGTTCACACCATTGGAATCAGGATGACGAAAACTTCGATGCGATGCTAAGTTTATCCAAATTCTACCACTATGATTTTTTAGCTTTTTACCATGCCATAGGTACTTCTTTAAAGATCCACCTCGATCAACAGTAGGAATAAAAAAAAAGGAGTAATGTTCGTTGCAGACATAAAACTTCTCAAAAAAAATCGTTTTGATGAGAAGAAGAAATAAAGTTTTCATACGGTGGTATATGTATTTAAGGCACATCAAAGTGTTAATATTTCTCGCATACACTTTCCTATCGAGAGCAGTGAAACCACAGTGAAACAAAGGTACACAAATTTTAATTAAGTGAATACAAGTAAATTTGAAAAATCCGAAGTATGAGGTTTGTTCACTGTTCTGTGAGTTTGAATTAGAATATTTGGGATATATGGATATTCAAGATATGTGATCATATTGAAGTTGTAGAGGAGGAATTGTGGTTGGCGAAGTTTATTTAGTTATTTGATTGATTGAAGGTCACAGATTCAAATGCTTGAGGAGATAATTATTAAAAAAAAATTGTTTTTTACAACAAAATTTGTTAAAGTTAAAAAGTGAGAGTTTGAATTTAAGATTCAAAGTTAAATTTATGTTGTAAGTTGGTGCATGATCGGTTGAACCTGACAACTGGTTAAATCCTCATAAATTTTTTTGTATTGGGTGCATTTTTGGTGGTAGTTGACACCCATTTTTTTAAGAAAAATTTAATGCCTCCTACTATTCATAACAGTGTCCAAGTCAAAAAGGATACGCTCTCTCACATCCAATCATGTTTGCAAAATGCCAAAAGCACAATTGAATTCTTGGAGCTAGAGTCTCATTTTGAGCTAGATGAACTACATGAATTACAAAAGAAGAATTATGAACATGTTCATGTTCATAACAACAGTTTGTTTGATCTTAGTCATCGGTCAGAGAATGATCAGAAAAATGAAGTGATTTTAGGAGAAGATTTGGATGCGGTTAGAAGTTCTGATGTGAAACCTATTATAAGACCATGGGAAGAGATTACACACAATAAACACAGAACTGGTTTGGGTTACAAAAAGGATACTCTGAATATATTTTTTCACATTCTAGATTTTGCTAAACCTATACAATTCTGAAGCGTTGGATTTTTGGATGGTGTTGTTTCAGAACAAGTTGATAGATGCCAATAGTGTAATAGAGTTGGACATGTGATAGATCAGTTTTTTGATCTACACCCGTGTGAGCATTGTGGAAAGTGAAATCATCATACAAATAAATGTTCCAAAAAGAAGACTACTACAAGAGAGAAGCTAACTTTCAGATGGATTTCTTCTTGGGATTGGACAAAAATAACCAAGAAGTTTTATAGGTCACACCGAAGCATATGTTTGAGTGTGATGACCGACCTTGCAGTGATGAAGAGTATTTCTCACCCTGTATCCAATAAGGGGGGATTGTTGATGGTCTACTACAGGTTTGAGTTCGAGATGTCAAGTGAGCCTGAGTTAGAGTTGAGTTGATTAAGCATTTCCATATTTGGAATTGTTCGAGGAATTGTTGTGACAGTTCTGAGTTTGTGGTCACCTTAAAACCACATTTTTTGTTGTTCTAAGAATTGTAATGAAGGTTCTAGAGTTGGTGTTGGTTGAGACCTTGAGTTCTCCCATATTGGTTTGTGGTCATCCTTAAAAACCATTTCTTGAGAGATGTTCATCTCTCAGCTGAGTTGCATTTCTACATTTTGTGCTTTCATTCTTAGACTTTGGTACATCCCTTCGGATTAAGGGGGGAAAGTTAGATAGCTAATCCTAAGGATTATGCATGGGTAAGTTTGGGTAGTTATTGGAGTCCAAGAACACTCCTAAACTAATTCAAATGTTTCCTTTATGTATTAATATGTACACATTATACATCATTGATTGAAATCATTAAGATACATTTGATTTTGGTTTCCAGTTTGATTGTCTTACTTCCTCAATGTAGGTTGTAGGAGGGGAGACAAGATATTGTTAAATAATGAATCCATACAGGTGAGGATAGTTTTAGATAGAGGAGGAATGACATGTTATAGAGTTTTGTGAACCCAACGTTTCGGACTACCAAGTGAGTCCATCATTAGGGGATGCGACAATAGATATTCTTCAAACCTTAATGATGTATCCATGAGCTCTGTTTAGGGTATATATATAGGTTATTAACGAATGATGTGAGAAAATAGGTCGGCCATTATTATTATTATTTTTTTATTTTTATTTTTTTTAATATCATATATTATATATTAATTAATTTAATTTTAATTTATTATAATAATCGATTTTTTATAATGTGTCTAATTAGCTAATTAATAAGTTAGAAGGTGGATTAATTTAAAATTTAATTAGGTTAAAGGATAATGATTAATTTAATTACTTTATAATTTATAGGTTTAATTATTTATGTTTACTAATTTACTATAACTAAAATGTAACTAATATTAACCTATAAATATAAAAGTATTAATTAATCTATTATCCCTACCTATTTAATAAATTAAGTTTAATTAATCCACCTATCTAACTATTATTTGCTATAAAGAAGAGCTTCGAGAAAATCACCATATGAAGACCTTGTCGACGCCAACAACTAGTGTGGTTCATCGTCAACTTGTCCTGACAGACCACATAGTTGGTTCGAAACGCGTCGACAAAGGTCTTTCTATATGTGATTTTTGCCGATAGCTCTTATAACTTGATGTGATCAACAGGAAGCCTCAGTTCTACCAATATAATTAGTAATAGACACATAAATAATAATCAATTAATAATATTAAATTAATAAAATATAAATAATATAAATAATAACATTATGATTTTATAAAAAATAAAAATAAATAAATAAATAATAATAAATATAATGGCCGACCTATTTTCTCCACATCTCTATAACCATATATATATATATATATATATATATATTATACACCCTTAAACAGAGCTCATGGATACATCATTAAGGTTTGAAGAATATCTATGATGGACTCACTTGGTAGTTCGAAATGTTGGGTTCACAAAACTCTATAACAGGTCATTCCTCCTCTATCTAAGACAAGATATTGTCAAGAAATGAGTCAATGACTCCCTCATTTACATATGAAAAGAAAACATATTTTAAGATGATTAAATGTAAGGTTATGAAAGAGAGAGTCACGGGGCAATATAAGGTATTATGGATATAATGAATTTGCATACAAGTGAAGTAGCAAAGTATGAGCATATTTGTCTATATCAAGTGCGACAAAGTCATCTAGGATGGAAAGTGAAAAAAACTTATTCAACAAGCCACATGAAAGTGAAATCGACTTGGTAAAGGAAGAGTGCAAATAATAGGTTGTGGAAATGTGGATGCAAATTTATAAAAAATATAGACTAAAGAAATGTTTAACAATATATAAACATGTTCCATCAAAGCTAGAAAATGTTCATTAAAGTAGGGAATAAGCATTACGCGTGCACTAAGTCCACACATCATGGATGAGTCACCATCGGTGAAAGACAAATGTAAGATGTGAATTTCCACTGTGAAGATCTTCTATCTTAGAAAATGTTCAGTATATTAGTGAATAGGAATTCCGCGTCTACCTAGGCCTATGTTGGTAGGCAGTGAACGAGTATAGTGGAACTGCCACGACGAATGCGTCAACAATTGTTGCACATGCTAACTTGATTACGAAGATTAAGCCCAAATAGGCTTTAAAATTGACGACCGTATGAACATTTTTCCATTTTTTACCCGTGAAATACTAGTTATTTCAAAATAAACACGTAATCTTTGACTGGTTAATAATTTTTAAAAATGTCATAATGACGGGTGTATCAAAAAATGGCAAGTTTCAAATTTTCCACACTTATATATTTATATATATATATATATATATATAAACTAAAAATTTTGTTGTAACTGACCCCGATTCATTGTCATAAAGACTTTTAAATTAGAGGAATCCATGCCAGATGGAACGCCATCACAGAGAAAACGAGGACATTCTTTTCATGATCACTTCAACGATGTAACTGAGGATGAATAGACTAAGGTAATTAGAAGAAAATGATTTTTCGAGTGTTTCCTATAAAATTCGCTGAGTACTTTTTCTATCCGACTGGTTAGGGCAAGAGTTTTTCCATCGTGGTCACACGTCAAGGTATGCACTAGTCTAATAAACAAGGGTATATAGGTATGCACCAGTCTAATAAACAAAGTATATAGGAGTATAAATAGGGGTATATAATGGGTATTTTTGGATTTGATAGTTAATTACCACTTATAGTTGGTTAATTGCTCAGAGACAGGTCGGGCCTTGCTTTTACCGCTAGCCACTCTCGAGGAATAGTTTATTTTTGACACACAGATTTCCCAAATCTCTGTTTTGTGCGTGAGTATCTATCTTTTTCCCTCACTTCAAAGCCCTCGCCATTTCAAGAAACGAACCTTGGTTCGTGGACACTGCACACTTCGGGGCCAAGGCCATTGCCGCTAACCAAGGACCAACATGACCAACTTTAGAACGAAATTTCCTGTGTTTAGGTTCTCTTCTGGTTTTTCTCATATAAGTGTTTCATGAATTTCCACAGAATTTTAGTGTATTTATCAGAAAATATGTTCCCACACAAAATGCAAAATTTCATTGTATTTGTAGGAAGATTTCCGAACAGAAATTAATAATTGAAGGACAAGTCTAACAGTTTTACAACTTGGATTTTCTTTAACCATAATTATCAGAATAATTATACTATATATTATTTTTATGCATTTTTTAATTCTATTATATGATTTTTTGAACTAATCGGAGAAAGAAAGTTTAAATTTTATACAATTGAATGTTTATATGATTTCATTTTGTTATGTTTCGATATTTTATATGATTTCATTCTGTAATGTTTGGATGTTTAATTTTTAACGGAAAAGTCTAATTATTTGATTGAAGGAAATCCTTTTTCTTAGAAAATTATCTTATAGATTGCATAATATTTGGTGTTTTTTTATAGTGTTTTCTCACAATACAGCCCATATTTATAATAGCATATTTGCATATGCGAAGAACAAAAATAAATAAATCAATAGCTTCTACCAAATATGAGAAAATAAGAAAATTAGAACTTAATATTTTGAATGTGTTATGCAGTGAACTCATTCTTTATAAAAATTATTACAATTGGTAGTTTATAATTATAAATTTTAGTTTTTGAACTCATTCTTTGTAAAAGTTATTACAATTGGTAGTTTATAATTATAAATTTTCATCTTTATGCAGCTAACGAACACTACAGGAATATTTGATGAAGAGGTTGAATAACTGAAATCTCTTCAGGTATGTAGTTTGTCTTTGTTTTTCAATTTGTATATATATCTTTGACAATTAATTTTTTTGGGTGAAACTATCTAAAAATTTAATTCCTTTACATGATGATATTGAATGTAATTTTTGAACATTTACATAGTTCATGCACATTATATATTTTGTTTGAAATTTATTTCACAAATATTGAATTTTAAGTAGATTGGTATTGAAGTTATTTAAATGGAAAACATGGTATAGTATGTGTATTTCAATTTTTGTTTTTTTTTTTTTTTTTTTTTGCTAAGGCAAGAGTGGATCCTTCTATTCAAATAAAAAGAGAAATATTTTACAAAGACGACTGCGGCTGTGGGGCCCACCAATACGACAGGCCAACCCTAGAACAAGGTCACAAAACAACAAAGCAAATCAACAACGCGGGCCCGCCAAAACAAACCTACAGTCTAAAACTGACCATTGGATCATGAAATCATGATCTAGCGCATAAGAAAGATATCGGGTGGCCAACAAGTGCACCTTTTAACAAAAGAATCGGACCCGATAAACCCAATGGACCATATTCTATAATCTTATCGGGTCCCTTTTTGGCTTAACCTTCGATCACTTTAACCCTCTGAAATTCACCATCTGCGCGTGATCCCGGAGAGGTCTTGGCTCTATTCGCGCTAATAATGGAAAAGAATACACTTCAAATGACTTTGAAAACTATCTTCGCCAACATGGGATCAAACATCAAAAAATTGTGCCTTATAATCCCCAACAGAACAGTGTAGCTGAAAGAATGAACAAGACAATCTTAAATATGGTGCGCTCCATGATATTTTTCAAAAGTGTAAAGTTGATGTTTTGGGCTGATGCAGTTCTATGTGTTGTATATATAAAGAATAGATGTCCATCAAATGCTATTAGAAACAAGATTCCATATGAAAAGTGGTATGGGCACGTTCCTTCGGTAAAGCGTCTCAGGGTCTTTGGTTCCACCTGTTATGCATTGATACCAAAGGTACATAGAAACAAACTTTGTTCAAGAAGTCGTAAGTGTATCTTCCTTGGGTATTCAAACACCTCCAAAGCATACCATCTTTATGATGAAGTCAATAAAAAGTTTGTTGTATCTAGAGATGTAATCTTTATTGAATCATCCAAAACTGACAATGTTGTTGAGTGGGAACTTGATTGCTTGGATAGATTCGCAAATGCAAAATCATTTCAAGAATTTGATAATCAGATTCCACATATTGAAGGGGGGATTCCTATACTAGAACAACATGTGGAATCTTCTTCTGAAGTAGTCTCTCTCCCGCATGAAACTCCAACAATAGATGATGCTTTAAGTGATGTGATTGATAGAATTGGGAGAATCAATCTTGATTCAGTCCCAACTCAATCAACAGGGAAGCTTGGACCATCTGAGAAAGGTCCTCCAAAGTGGCTCACAAAGACACTTGAAAGTGTTCATCCTGATGAGGTTGGAAAGACAGGAACTAGAAATTCAAACCAGCAAAATGGAGGTGATGTAGATGAGTCTAATTCACCTGTTGATATGGATGTTTCTTATGATTGTGAATTGAATTTTTCTACAAATTTTGAACCAACTTCCTTCAAAGAAGTTGCTTCTCATGATGAATGGAAAGAAGTGATGCAAAAGGAGTATGATGCCCTCATAAAGAATGGCACTTGGAAGCTGGTTAATCCTCCATTAGGAACCAAACCAATTGGCTGCAAGTGGGTCTACAAGAACAAGAATAAAGCTGATGGCTCACTTGACAAGCACAAATCTAGGCTTGTGGCAAAAGGTTTTTCACATAAGGAAGGGTTCGATTATGAGGAGACTTTTGCCCCCACAGCAAAATGGGCTACCATCCAGACACTCTTTGCCCTAGTAGCTCAGAACGGTTGGAAAGTCCATCAAATGGATGTAAAAACTACTTTCCTGAATGGAGATCTAAAAGAGAATGTTTTTATGTCCCGGCCTGAAGGATTTGCTGTGAAAGGACATGAACATAAAGTATGCAAACTTGTGAAATCCTTGTACGGCCTCAAATAAGCACCGCGAGCCTGGTATGAAAAACTAACTGAGCATCTCCTGAAACTCAATTTCAAACATTATGATCTTGATGATACAACTTTATTTGTCAAGAAAGTTGGCAAAACAGTTGTATATCTCGTGGTATATGTAGATGATCTTTTGATGACAGGGAACAATGAAAGCTACATTGCATCCATAAAGAAGGAATTTGGGATAGGTTTTGAAATGACTGATTTGGGCTATGTTCATTACTATCTTGGTATTGAAGTAACTCAACATCCGAAGTCCATATTTCTTTCTCAAAAGGAGTACATTGGAGATCTGTTGAACAGGTTTGGCATGACAGAATGCAATCCTCTTACTACTCCAATGGAACAAAACTTAAAGCTCACATCCATCGAAGGAAAAGAATTTGAGGATGCAACAAAGTATAGACAACTTGTAGGAAGTCTCAACTACCTAACTACTACCAGACCAGACATTTTGTTTGTTGTTAGAATCCTCTCCAGGTTTATGCAAAATCCTTGTGAGGGACATTGGTCTGCTGCAAAAAGAGTTCTAAGGTACTTAAAGGGAACTCAAGACTTTGGAATCAAGTATACACAGGTTGACGACTTCAGCTTGATTGGATACTCTGATTCAGACTTCAATGGAGACAAAGAAACTGGGGTATCTACTTCACGATATTCTATGAGTCTTGGATCAGGAGGTGTCTCCTGGAGATCACCCAAGAAATTAGTTCCAACAGATTCCACAACAGAAGCAGAATATGTGGCAACAGCTGAGGCAACAAAAGAAATTGTGTGGCTCAGGAAAATTCTTGAAGATTTGCAGGTAAAACAAGTACAATCAACTCCACTCATGATTGACAATGCCTCTGCAATGAAGTTGGCCAAGAACCCAAAGTTCCATGATCGAATGAAGCACATCAATACTAAATATCATCTAATTTGACATCATGTTGAGGCCAAAACCATCCATCTCTGCCATTGTTCCACGAACAAGCAAATTGCAGACATCTTCACCAAAGCACTTGGAAGAGAAAAGCTTGAATGATTCAGAACGATGCTTGGACTCACCAACATCCCTTCAGATTAGGGGGGGAATGTTTACACCTAATCATCAGGATTGGGTGAATAGGTGTAACTGATGTAAATAAATAATAAGAAATATGAATAGTCACCGGGAGATGAAGTGAACAGTCTCTCCCTCATGTATATAATAAAGACCAACCTGAATGAATAAGAATAAGTTGTTTTCGAGGAGTTACTGCCTGGTCTGACAACTAATAAAGAACTTATTCAAGCGACCTTTTGTAACAAACCTCTTTTGCTTCAAGGATTATCCTTCGGGATAAGAAGAATGCCTTCATCCCTTCTTCCTTCTTGTCCTTCCTGGACTGAGCTATCAATAGCTTTCCCTTCACCTCTACAAACTCAAACAATAGTCAGTCTACACACAAGCATACAATCAATCATACAATCAATCCTTGACTGCCCAAACACCTTTCGAATAAGCAATCTTTGCTCTGTCAATCAAGCATTTTGAGCTGATACCACTTGCTCTGGTATAACCAGCTTTGATATCACCTTCTTTGAAGGTGGGCTTAACAAATCTTAGGCTCTGATACCACCTGATCTGATAATGGGGCTCTTAGGCTTCTTGTCTTACTTACAAGAACCTCTCCCACTTCCAAAGCTTTAAATTTTCCCAAGTCTTAATGATTAACCAATGCGGAATTAAGAAATGCTTGAAAATATAGTTGTATGCTTGTTTTTGTTTTTGACTGTTGAGTTCTTATGTTCATTTTCTTATGCTGAAGTGAAATACAAATAACAGTAAATAAAGCAGCAATTCAACAAACCCATAAGGCAACAATATAATATGGAGTTCACCCTGATATCTTGGGCTATGTCTCCTTGAGCTCTAATCAACTCGATTAGACTCTCTAGGATTATGGCTTCAATTCCTTTACAAGTGCTACACTTAATTCCATTGGTTTACAGCTGAACCAATGGGCTTAGAATGCCATCTTATCCCTGGCTATCCTTGTTTTGTAGGCAGGTCTAGGCTTCTCTAGACTTGACTCCTTCAGTCAATGCTCTGAGCTTCTCGAGCTACTAGCTTCTCTAACTCCCTCAGAATTCTACATCTGTCTCTGGAACTCCTTCTCCTATCTTTGACACACCTTAGACAACCAACCATAGCTCGACCATTTGATCTCCTGCTTTGCTGCAACTTCACTGCAGCCTCGTGGCTCCTTAAAAGTCTATTAGATCTCTCTGGCTTTGCGGCCCTCTACCTCCAACCTCTGGTGGCTTTTCCTATTATAGTGAGCTCAATTTGAGTCTCACACAACAGATACAATTAGTAGGACTGTACTTGGATCCCCCAAGTATCTCTTGAGTACCAGACCCTCTGGAGTACTCTCTCTGTCTTTGTCTTAACCCTCGCTCACTTGTTGCCTTTTCTTCTTCAGGTCAGCCCGGCTCTAGTTTCTCTGCTTCCAGGTCTACTTACTACTTCTTGGGCTACCTCCCCTTCTCCTCTTTGTCAGTCTATGGCTTTAAAGCCAATCTGCTTCCTGGGTTGTTCGTTTCTGCTTCTCAGCTTTCTGGTTTCCTGCCTCTGTCCGTTCAAATCCCTTCTTTTGGTGGTTATAGTATCTGCATAATGCCTTATAGGGAGGTGGCCACCCATTCCTTTAACGAATGAGTGTGTCAGGCTCACCGGAAACACTCAATCATTTGAAACGACCGTTATTTCCATTTACTCTAAGAATGCCCGCGAAATACGAATCTCTACAAACTCATCGTCCACATCAGACTTCAAAATCCTCACAATCTGCTTTATAACTTCGTCAAATTCGGTCATCCATTGGGTCACATCTCCACCATTAATCTGGACCCTCAAGATCCTATAGTCATCGCACATATCGGGTGGATAACTTGCTCGATGTTTACCCATCCGATGCGAGCGGTTTTCTCTCTCTTCCACTGGATGCATGTCTCTCGTTGTGTGGCAACGGGCAAGACTCAGTCTAAACCGCTTACCGCTCAAAGCCCTTCGGAAATCATGCCGGTTTCTGTGGAATCTTACCTCGGACGAAACCGAAACACTTTCCGTCACATTCAATGATTTTTTTGAAATTTGGTACCGGAGGACAGGTGGTTCCCTAAGGCTTTAATCTTTGGCCTAGGGAAAAGTGTCCAAAAGAATTTAATTTTTCTCCTAAAGTGACTTTATAATTTTTATAAAGTCAAATCTAATTTAAAAGTGATAAAGTTACTAAAGTCTAATTTTAAAGTGACTTTAATAAAGTCAATGTAAAATTAGAAAGGAAAAGTGACTTTGGAAATAAATGACTAAGTGGGTCTTTATTAAAGTGGGGTGAATTAAAAAAATAAAAGGTGAGATTTAAATGAGCATTTAATCTCAGCCCTAGATCTCAATCTATTTCCGCCATTGGATTTAGAGGTTACCCAAAAGTAACTTAGGATTAGATTAAAGGAAGAAAAAGGTTATCAATTATTTCATGAGAAGATTGAGAGAAGGAGAGCAAGAAAGCAAAGGAGATTTCTAGACAGTGAGGAGAAGGAGGCTGCAAGTCCATACAACAGAGTTTCAGCAAGGCTGAGTAAGTCTGTACAGCGGAATTTTAGCAAGGCGGAGTTTCAGCAAGGTTGAGTTTTAGCAAGTCTATACAACGGAGTTTCAGCAAGGCAGAGTTTCAGCAAGGCTGAGTTTCAGCAAGTCTGTACAACGGAGTTTCAGCAAGGCTGAGATATTTTGTAAAAGTTTGCTTGCTGATTTTTGCTGAATATTTCTCTTACTGTAAAAAGAATTTTCCAAAAATAAAAGAAGCTTTCGAACTGGTTTTCCCCAAGAGTTGTAGGGGGTTTTTCCAGCGTCACTTTGACAAAAAATCATTGTGTTTAAATGTGTTGAATGGCTGTTTATATGTGCTGATTTTATATTTCTGCATTTTCCAGCATTCTATAAAATTTCCAGAATTTGTGTTTTCAGCAAAATTTATTTTCCAGTTGTTGAATGTATGGATATGGGAAAGGGCATTTAACTATTTTGGAGAAATAAGGTGAAACTGAAAACCGAGGTGGGAAATTAGAAATTTTTACATGGTATCAGAGCTTGAGTGCTAAAGTGCAGTTTGGGACAACAAGGAGGAAAATTACAACCTGCTGGTTTTTCACTCAGAAAATTCCAGCAAGCTGATTTTTCACAAACAACAGTTTTATCTTTACTACAACAGTGCTATTTTTCAGTTTTAGGACAGCAGGATTTCATTGGGATTGAGGGTGGATGATAGGTTGGATGGGCATGGGAATCAAAGCGTTTGGAGGGAGAGAATGCAGAGTATATTTGAGGAGGCAAAAGTCTGGGACATCATGGTGCATACCACACAGAACCCTGTTGTTGTACCTACTGATGCTACTCAGTTGGCTGATTATAATAAAAAGAACAAAAAGGGTAAGAGACTGATTCTAGACGGAGTCAAAGACCATTGCATTCCTCATGTGAGAGGAAAGAGAAATGCCCATGAGATGTAGACAACATTGTCCAATCTCTACCAGAGTACCAATGAGAACCGGAAAATGGTCCTGAAAGAGAAGTTGAAGACCATTAAGATGGGTAATGATAGTGGAGCTGAATATCTCACAAAGATTACTAATGTGAGAGATAAGTTGGCAGCAGTTGGAGAGGTCATTCCACCCACTGAGTTGGTGCGGATTGCAGTGAATGGCCTCCCCCGTCCATGGATGAACTTTGCTGATGGGGTTTGTGCATGTGAGACCCTTCCCACATGGGAGATGTTTTGGGATGATTGCATTCAGACAGAGATCAGGAAAGGTCAGCTTGGGGCAGCCAAGCCAGTTGAGAAGGATGAGTATGTAGCACTATTGGCAGGAGGAAAGAAAGGCAAAAGGAAGAAGCAGGCTTCCACAAGTAATGGTGGGGACAAAGGAAAAGGTAAAGGTAAACCGGGTAACACACAAAAGGACTATTCCAAGGTGAAGTGTTGGAATTGTCAAAAGATGGGACACTATGTAGTTGTGTGTACGGAGAAGAAGAAGAAGAAGAAGAAGGGGAAGAACCAGAGCGTGGCAGCTTTAGCAGAGGTTGAGGACTTTGCAGATCGTTTTGACCGGGAGTTTGCATTCACTGCGTGTGAGTTCTCTAGTGTAGGATCACCTGCCACACAGTTTCAGAGGGAGCATGCTTTTCCCTCGATTAACAGAGCATCTTCGGGTATCTGGTATGTGGATAGTGGGGCTTCACGTCACATGACAGGAGTCCGTGAGTACTTCTCAGAGCTTTCAGAGTGTGGCACTGATATGGAGGTAGTACTCGGTGATAACAGAGTTGTTAGAGCAGTCGGTGTGGGGACACTTACATTTCAGAGGGAGTCCAAACCTCCCTTGAAGGTGTCAAATGTTCTTTATGTGCCAGGGATGAGGAAGAACCTCATATCCGTCTCAGCTTTGGAGGACAGAGGATATGAGGTACTTTTCAGGGGAGGACAGGTGTTGATGTATCCCAGGGGCAGTCCAGCTGATTCAGCTAGAGTGATAGGTGTACACCATGCAAAGGTACAAGTTTGCATTCCAGTCCCTTTTGGCATTGAGCAGTAGTACCGACAGCAGAGCTAGTAGTTCTGAGCTGTGTGAGATTTGGCACCGCAGGATGGGACATATGTATCGTGTAGCCTTGAGGACCTTGCGGGAAATCACTACAGGTGTGCCAGATTTCAGTACTGATCACTTTGATACTTGTAGAGAATGTGCGATGGGCAAGTTTGCCAAATCCCCTTTTCGCAGCAGTGACAGCAGAGCGACTGGGATACTTGATTTGATTCATTCTGATGCGAGCGGTCAGAGGTCTCATGTTTCCTTGAGCGGATATGAGTACTATGTTTTATTCATTGATGATCACTCCAGGAGGACCTGGATTTATTTCTTAAAGACCAAGAGTGAGGTCTTCAAGCGGTTTCAGGAGTTTAGAGCTCTTGTGGAGACACAGACAGGTCGGAAGATCAAGTCCCTGAGGTCAGACAATGGGGGAGAGTACACCTTTGGAGAGTTTGTTGACTATTGTGCGGAGGCAGGCATTAGGAGGGAGTTCACTGTTCCTTACAACCCCCAGCAGAACGGGGTTGCGGAGAGGAAGAACAGATCCATCATAGGGGCTGCCAAAGCCATGTTACATGATCAGGGTTGCCATTGTTTTTGTGGGCAGAGGCCTGCAACACAGCTGTTTACTTGCAGAACAGGAGTCTGCATCGTGCCTTGCCTTGGGGCACATGACTCCGGAGAGGCTTTCTCTGGGAAGAAGCCTGATATTGGTCATCTTCATATCTTTGGATGCATTACATACTCCTACATACCCAAGGAGAAGAGGACCAAACTAGAGCCCACCGCAGAGAAGGGTATCTTTGTGGGCTATAGTGAGACCTCAAAGGCCTTTCGAATTTACACTCCTGCACAGAGGAAAGTTATTGTCAGGTGGGATGTGAAGTTTGAGGAGGACAGGCCTTTAGGAGGTCATGGGAGTTAGAGTATCTGGATCAGCCAGACCCTCAGCAGCAGTTGGGTCAACTGCAGGGATCCAGTGGGCAAGAATCAGGAGGATCCGGAGGTACATCTAGGACGATGTCAGGTCTGTCAGTGAGCAGTGGCTCGCCGAGCCAGAGGGGTGGTGCTTCGGGCAGCATGCAGAGCAGTTCACTAGGGAGTCCACTGATGGATAGTTCACACGGTACCTCTGCTTCTACAGGTTCAAGTGCAGGCAGGAGGACAGCAGATAGGCAGTAAGGACTTCAAGCTACTAATGGTGATGAGGAGGAGGAGTTTCATTCTCCCATGGGAGAAGCATTCTCAGGGAAGAGGAAGCCCAACTGGCTTCAGGACTCCTTGAGAGATGCCACATCTGTTGCTGAGCCTAAAAGGCCGGTCAGAGAGAGTATACCACCTGAGAGGTTTTGTAGCTATATGGCAATAGCTACCAGCATCCTTGACTCTGAGCCTTCTATTTATGAGGAGGCAGCTAGCCAGCAGGTCTGGAGAGAGGCCATGCAGGAGGAGTATTCTTCTATCATGAAGAATGATGTTTGGAGGTGGTGTTGAGGCCTGAGGGCAAATCTGTGGTTACTTCAAGATGGCTTTACAAGGTAAAGCATGTTGCAGATGGCAACATTGAGAAATTCAAAGCGAGGTTTGTGGCTAGAGGGTTCTCCCAGGTAGAGGGAATTGATTATGAGGAGACCTTCGCTCCCGTGGCTCGATATACTTCGATCCGCTCCATTATATCGATAACAGCAGAGATGGGTTGGAAGATCCACCAGATGGATGTGAAGACTGCATTTCTCAATGGCTTCATATAGTAGGAGGTGTACACTGAGCAGCCACAGGGCTTTGAGGTGCATGGGAAAGAGTCCCATGTGTGCAGACTGAAGAAGGCTCTTTGTGGCTTGAAGCAAGCTCCCAGAGCTTGGTACTCCAGAATAAATACATACTTGCAGGTGATGGGTTTCACAAAGAGTGAGGCAGATCTAAACCTTTACTATATTGTGATAGGTGAGGAGCCTCTCATTCTGGTGTTGTATGTGGATGACTTGATCATTATAGGTGTAGAGAGACTCATAGAGCACTGCAAGAGAGATCTTGTGGCAGAGTTTGAGATGAAGGACATCAGCATCATGCATTACTTTTTGGGTTTGGAGGTGTGGCGGGAGGAGGGGCATTTCTTCTTGGGGCAGTTGAAGTATATTGTGGACATCCTTGGCAGATTCCACATGGAGGATTGTAGACCCATGTCGACATCGATGATCACCAACTGGAAGAAGCTTCATGCTTTGGATTCCGAGTTGGTGGATCCCACATTGTACAGGCAGCTGATTGGTTCCTTGATGTATTTGGTCAACACTAGACCAGATATTTGTTTTGCAGTCAACATGATGAGTCAGTTTATGTGTGAACCTAGGAAGGTTCACCAGGTGGCTGCAAAACACATTTTGTGGTACTTGCATAGGATAGTGGATTATGGTCTGGACTACAAGTAGGGGTATGGAGTGAGATTGGCAGGTTATACTGATTCTGATTGGGCAGGTTGTGCTTCTGATAGGAAGAGCACTTCAGGGTGCTGTTTTGGGTTGGGTTCGACAGTAGTGTCATGGTTCAGCCGGAAGCAGCAGTCAGTAGCATCATGGTTCAGCCGGAAGTAGCAGTCAGTAGCATTGAGTTCAGCAGAAGCAGAGTATATGGCATCCAGTCTAGCTAGTTGTGAGGCCATTTGGCTTCGCAAGATGTTGTTTGGCTTATTTGGTCAGTCGTTGATACCTTCAGTGATTTACTGTGATAATTAGAGTTGCATTAAACTCACGGAGAATCCAGTATTTCATGACAGGTCAAAGCATATCGAGATCAAACATCATTTCATCAGAGACTATGTTTAGAAGGAAACGGTGAAGCTTGAGTACATTCCCACTGATGAGCAGGTTGCAGATATTCTTACCAAAGCCTTACCACGGGGCAAGCATGTCTACTTCAGAGACAAGATGGGTGTGGTGAGGAACACCTTCCTCGGTAAGAGAGAGTGTTGAAATTTGGTACCAGAGGACAGGTGGTTCCCTAAGGCTTTGATCTTTGGCCTAGGGAGAAGCGTCTAAAAGAATTTAATTTTTCTCCTAAAGTGACTTTATAATTTTTATAAAGTCAAATCTAATTTAAAAGTGACT
>APFE030356430.1:0-52639 GCA_000404065.3 Pinus taeda | reverse complement strand
AATCTAATTTAAAAGTGACTTTAAGTGATAAAGTTACTAAAGTATAATTTTAAAGTGACTTTAATAAAGTTAATGTAAAATTAGAAAGGGAAAGTGACTTTGGAAATAAATGACTAAGTGGGTCTTTATTAAAGTGGGGTGAGTTAAAAAATAAAAAGTGAGATTTAAATGAGCATTTAATCTCAGCCCTAGATCTCAATCTATTTTAGCCATTGGATTTAGAGGTTACCCAAAAGTCACTTAGGATTAGATTAAAGGAGGAAAAGGAGGCAAACGGTCATTCATTCTTTCATGAGCAAATTGAGAGAAGGAGAGCAAGAGAGCAAGGGAGATTTCTGGACAAGGAGGAGAAGGAGACAGCAGCTTGACACACATTCCAAAGCAGCAGTTGAGTAGATTTGTACAGTTGATTAAGCACACAGTGAAAGGCTGATTTTGGCACGATTTTCTAGAAATCCGTACAGCAGTTTGCACAGAAATCGAGGAGTGGTTTGCACAAAAATTGAGGAGTGGTTTGTTGGTTTTTTCTGCATGCAAATAGAGGTCCATATAACACATTTATTGCAGTCTGTACAACGCATTTAATGTAGGCCATACAGCAGCATTTAAGGCTGAAAGTGGGCACAAAAATAGAGGAGGATGTACAACATTTATTGCTGTCCCGTTTGTTGTAATTTCCAGTTTGCTGTGAGGCATGGGAAAAGAGATAAGTTGTAAATTTGCTTGCTGATTTTTTTGTTGAATATTTCTCACTGTAAAAAATGCATTTTCAGAAATAAAGAAGAGCTCTCGAACTGGTTTTCCCCAAGAGTTGTAGGGGGTTTTTCCAAGGTTGCATTGACCAAAACATAGTGTTCAAATGTGTTAAATGACTATTTGTACCCGCTGATTTTCTATTTCTGCATTTTCCAACATTCTGTAAAATTTCCAGAATTTGTGTTTTTAGCAAAAATTTATTTTTTCAGTTGTTGAATGTATGGATATGGGAAAGGGAAATTTAACTATATGGGAGAAATAAGGTGAAACTGAAAACCGGGGTGGGAAATGAGAAATTTCTACACCCCTTCGCTGCGCCGACTGTGTAGTGGGGGGGGAGGTCCACAGAGGTTTGAGGTGTACCCGTATACCCAACTTAGAGGGGGGGCGAGCCCCTCTTGGTTAGTGCCGATGTGTAGTGGGGGGGGCAGAGGGGGTACAGGGGGTCTAAGGTGTACTCGCAACCCCACTTTATGGGTTGAGGCAGCACCCCGAAAAATTTTGGTTTTGGACCCTATGTTAAGTTTGGAGACCCACCTCATTTTGTGAGGATTTCACACATGCTTTTCCACACGATGATTTTGTCATGGTATTGATGTTCGCATGTATAAATATGTATATTATTAACATTGAAAGAGACATAATGAAAAAATCAAGCTAGTAGTCCCGGTTTTGGTATCCCAGGGGAAAATCTGTGTATATGTGTTTTATGTGTTATGCTCTCGCATTGTTTATTTTCTGTGTTTTAGAATTTGTATGCAGGTAATTTCTATACAGGGTTAAAACCTACAGGGAGATAAGTTGAAAAAACAATTTTTTTCTTTTTTCGCTGTAAAATTTGATGATGTAATCTAATATTATTTTATTATTTCCACTATTATTTTATAATTTCTTTAGGAGGCCCATTTTAGACCTCAAAATTCCTCTAATGCAAAATTAAAATGTATGATAATACATTAGGACATTATCTAATGTTAGACATGTACCTAAATTAAGGAAAATTTTGATTTCTTTGGGAATGCTAGACTCGGATGGTTATAAGTTTACAGGACATAATGGAGTGTTGAAAGTCTCCAAAGGCACCCTAGTTGCTATGAAGGCAGAAAAGGTCAAAAACCTTTATAGACTCAAAGGAAGTACCCAAGTCAGTGAAGTTGTGATTATGTCAGAGAAAGAAGAAGAAGGTACTCACATATGGCATCAGCAATTGGGTCACATGAGCGAGAAAGGTATTTAGGTACTAATGAACTGCAAATTTATTTCTGATTTGAAATCCTTGAAGTTGGATTTCTATAAACCTCGTGTCTATGGAAAACAATGTAAACGGAGGTTTAAAACTAGAAATCATAATAGTAAAAAAAAATTGTACTACATTCATTCTAATCTTTGGGGACCATCTCCTATTGTATCTTATGGAGGTGCTTTATATTTCTTAACATCTATTGATGATTTCTCTCGGAAATTTTGGTTCTATATGTTGAAAAGAAAACTTGATTTATTTAATGTTTTTAAACAATTTAAAGCAATGGTGGAAAAGAAATCACGAAAATCAATTAAATGTTTGAGAACTAACAATGGTGGTGAATTTACTTCTCTAGAATTTGAATAATACTATGAGGATGAAGGAATTGTTAGACATAAAACTATTGTTTATACTCCTCAACAAAATGGCATTGTTGAACGTATGAATCAGACTCTTATGGAAAGAGCCATAAGCATGATTAACAATGCTAATCTGCAAAAAGAGGTGGGCAGAAGTAGTATCCACTTCTTGTTATTTAGTTAACATATCACATTTAAGCACAATTAATTCTAAAATTCCTGAAGAAGTTTGGTCAGGTCAGTCTTTTGATTATTCACATTTAAGGATCTTTGGTTGTAATGCCTATGCTCTTATTGCTAAAAATCAACATTCAAAATTAGATCCAAAATTGAAATGTTATGTCATTGTTTGGTATGACTATGTGGTGAAAGGATACAGGTTGTGGGATCCTACTTCACGGAAGATAGTCATTAGCAGAGATGTAACATCTAATGAATCTTCTCTTTTAAAATCAGATGTTGCAAAAATTGAACAAGAACAAGTACCACCAAGTCAGCAAATTCATTTGGATACTAGATCTTTTTCATAAAGTCGAAAGGAAGGAGAGACTTCTAAAGGAAAAGGTGAAGAAGATGCAAAGGAATCTATTGAAGTTTCAGAACTAGTTCAGTAGCCAGTGACTCTAAGAAGGTCTACTAGGGAAAGCAAAATACCCAAAAGGTATGAAGATGTTGCTTCATCTTTTGAATTGATTACTGAACATGGGGAACCTTCGTGTTATCAAGAAATAATGGATGATACAAATAGTCGCAAATGGAAAAAGGCTATGGAAGAAGAAATGGATTCCTTAGCCAAGAACAGTACCTGGGATCTTGTAGGACTTCTTGAAGGGAGAAGTTTTGTTGGATGCAAATGCGTCTTCAAATTGAAACGAAATGCTGATGAAAGTATTGAAAGGTATAAGGCGAGGCTGGTAGCAAAAGGGTATTCTCAGGTTGAAGGTATTGACTTTCATGAGATGTTTTCACCAGTCGTAAAACATGTTTCTATTCATACTTTGTTGGCACTAACTGCATTAATTGACCTTGAGTTAGAATAGTTGGATGTTAAAACAACTTTTCTACATGGTGATTTGGATGAAGAGATATATATGGAACAATGAGAAGGTTTTGTACAAGGTCACAGTAGAAGATTAGTTTGCAAGCTCACGAAATCATTGCATGGCTTGAGGTAGTCTCCCATGCAATGGTACAAGAAGTTTGAATCCTTCATGGTGATCTAGAACTTTATCAGAAGTGACTATGATCATTGTATATAATTCAAGAGTTTCAATGGCATATTCATTATCTTGATTTTGTAGGTTGACGATATGCTTATTGCAAGAAAAATCATGGAAGAGATCAACAATTTAAAGGCTCAACTCTTTAGGAAGTTTGATATGAAGGATCTTGGAGTGGAAAAACATACCTTGGGCATGGAGATACACAAGGACGTAAAAAATGGAAAAATTTAGCTATCACATCAGAAATATGTGGAAAGAGTACTTAAAAAGTTTGGTATGAATAACATGAAACTTGTTAATGTTCCATTACCTTCCAATTTTAAACTTTCTTCAGTTTTGAGTCCTAGAACTGATGAAGAAAATAATTATATGTCTTGTGTACCATATGAAAATGTTGTAAGAAATTTAATGTATGGGATGGTATCTACAAGGCCTGACATTTCACATGAATAGGTTCATGGAAAATCCAGGTGAATAACATTGGCGAGCATCGAAATGGGTGCTTCAGTATTTAAGAGGCACAAGTGACCATTGCATCATCTTTAATGGTAGTTAAGGATCAATCTGTAGACATGTGGATGTTGATTATCTAGGTGATTTGGACAGAATGAGATCTACTATAGGTTATGTCTTTACTCTTGTAGGTGGAGCAATTAGTTGGATGTCAAAGCCTCAAGAAATAGCTGCTTTGTCCACCACTATAGTAGAGTATATAGTTGCTTCAGATGCCAATAAAGAAGCAATCTAGTTGAAAGGTCTACATGATGAGATCAGGAGCACACATGAGAAAGTGAATGTATTATGTGATAGTCATAGTGCTATTCATTTGGCTACAAATCCAGCTTATCACAGCAAGACCAAGCAAATTGATGTAAGCTATCATTTTTTGAGACATGTGATCAATGGTAGAAAAGTATCTCTCAATAAGGTCCATGCACAGGAGAATTGTGCAGACATATTCACAAAACCAGTTACTACAGAGAAGCTTCGATGGTTTTCAGCTTTTCTTCGCTTGTAGAAGAGGTGATGAATGGGCATGGAGAAGGGATTAGGAAAATTGTTGTGAAGGTGGATTTCGTTGAAATATGACAATGCATATGTAATTATGGGTAATTTTAAAGCTATTTTTGGTTAGTTTATAATGATATTTATAATGAGAAGGAGTTATGTAATGGAGAAAAAGCCCATATTAATTGGGATGGCCCGATAGGCTTGTATTATGGAGAATCATCTTTGATTAATAGATTTCCAATCCCTTTCCCTGTGGATGTTTCCTTGATACTCTCTCAAGGTTTTACCACGTAAAATCATCTGTGTTCTTGCTATGTATTTGTTTTAGTTTCCCATTCAGTTATTTTTTTCTATGTATTATTTCTTCTCTGTGTGTATTCCTAAAAACTCTAGACTATAGTGATACCATCCATAACCTCAAAGTCCAAAACGCCTTCTCTTTCATGACGAATTGTGTCCTCTTCATTTCGAATCTTTGATTATATCTCAAGTGGATTATGGACCTAGAAATGAGGCATAGAAGCCTCAGGTTAGAACTGAGCCTATAAAGTTCCTTTTCCACCTCAATGGTTATGAGCACGTTGGTGCATCATTGCAACCTTAGGAAGGAAGAGATGAGCTAGGTCGAGGAATGGACAGAATGTGGCCGAAATAATATATTAATACCTTCATGAAAGACAAAAATTGAATATGCTACTATCTAAACATGCCCTACACCTACCGACTAATCCATTGAGGGAAAGAGGAAATCTAGAGAAAGGTGCAAGACAAGTAATCCAAATAAAGGAAATAAAGACAGGGGAGAAAAAGGAGGAGTTGCAATTGGAATTCATGACACCCAAGAGGAAACCTCAGAGAAAGGATTACTAGAGCGCAGTAAGATATCATGTCATAGAGCTCGAAGATACATCCACGCTCCAAAAATCTAGAGATGTTGTAGAGACAAGCTACTTCAATGTGGTTGTATGTAATATGTTGTCAATTGTCATTGACCAAATTGCTACCAACAAACACCCCTATCAATAATACTATTCTTAACTTTATTATATGTATTTTTTTCAAATTTTTTATTAATTTCATTACATCATTTTTTTACTAATTTTCTATATAAATTTTATTTTATGTTTATGAGATATCCAAATCTATAATCAATATTCAAACTAATAAATCTACTTCTTTTCCAAAGGATGAGTAACTTTAGGTAAACTATTAATGCTACAAAATGAGGTAAAGGATGAGTGACTTAGAGCTAACAAAGAATGCCCTTGAAGGATTAGAATTCAAAAGATATATAATTTAAAGTTGTCTTTTGGAAAACCATGTTGCTTCCACTGTTGGAAAATCACACTCAAATAACTAAAAAATAATGCAAAAGGGTGCATTTTAAAAAAAATATTATAATAGCATACAAATTTTAGCTTGCATTGATACAAAATTCACTAGCTTATAAAGGTCATGCATAAGTTTGAAAGACAAAAGAGAAGGTAAGTTTTAATTTACAATTTTGATACAAATTTGAAATTTCAAGATATTATTAAGATTTTTATATCAATAAAATGTATTTATTTTTGAATAGGCTTTTCTATAATTTTTAATCGGATTATTCTCAATAGTTATTTACATAGATAGTAAAGATTTTAAACTCCAAAAAATATTTTACATATTTCTTAATATATACAAAATCAAAGATTATGATTTATCTCCAAAGTATTTATATCATTTCTCCCTTTTAATTAAATTTATTAATAAAAGAGATATGACATATAGACAAGTGTCATGTGAAATAAGTTTATTTTTTGGATGTGTGGTATTGATAAGGCCATGATATTGTAACAAACCATATTTACATATTAAAAGTAACATGATAAACTGGAGGTAAATCTCTATGATTAATAATTTTATTACATGTTTTTTCTAATATATATACTTTTAACTTATATATTGATTATTTTTATCATTAAGAATAATAACATAATAATTTTAAATAAAGTTATATTTTAATAAACTTTTATAATTTTTTTAATTTCAAGATGTATGATAAAGTAAGTGTCTTACCAACTATTTAATTTATATGACTAAATTAGTTTAAAGTTACTTAAACTTTGAGAACAACTTATTAAAAATTGTAGATCTTAATTATATACATATATCCCCTATTAAATTTACTTAAATAAATGATACAATGTTTTCCCTATTAAGTCAAATAAATAATATTTTTGAGTCCTTGTTTATGTGTTAGAATATTTTTAAATAATATTTTTGAGTCCATGTTTGCATGTTAGAACATGTTTAAATAAAAAGAGTACTTTAGAGATAATATTTGAGTGTTGAAGATGTTAAGTGTAATACAATTCCATTTTAAGTGTACTATACAATAAAAACTATAAAATTAATATAGATGAAATAACACAATTATGGATATGGATTGGATCATTATATTGCTTTTAATCTATCTAGATGCTTTGACAGTGGAAAAAGTGGAGGAAACAAATCATATGACCATTTTTACTAGAGGGATCCAATTTGACAAATTGGGTCTAAAACCTTCGGTGAGCGTTTTGAGGCAGCAAAAGATGTTATTTGGGAGTAGAATATTGTCTATTTAAAGCCACAATTTTTTCATATTTTACATAAAGTCATTTTCAATAATGAAAGTATTATGTCAATCAGAGTCTCTATGCAAAAGTTATGCCACTTAGAATTGACCTTCCTATTTTCACCAGCATAATGCGAGAATATTCCACGTAAGCCCCCATTATTCATGGAAAAGGAGCTAGCCATGTCAGCCACCATTATTCATGGAAAAGAGTCTAGCCACCTTATTATGATGAAGAGGACTATAGAAGAGTCCATATTATGACTTTGGTTAAGTGTTGAGTTAGTCAAACCTAGCAACTAGTAGGCTAACGAGCTATGTTATAACCAAGCCACTAGGAGGAAAAGTGATTCCATTCTTTTTGTTCGATAAATGAGCTAAAATAGCTAAGATGAATAGGAGATAAACACATAGAGAGGATTTGTGCATTGTAGTAGGACACATACTGTACTCGCAACCATTTTATATTTAGAGAAAGAGCGCATAGTGATGTTACCTTGTAGCTGGGTCATATCTTGTGTCAAATCATGGATTGTGTGTTTTTATTTCGCTATTGTTTAATTTTCTACATAATTTTAATTTGAATGCATACGCAATTAAAATTAATCTATAGATCCATAAATCTAAAGAGAAATAAAACCCTAATAGTGTAGATTTATGATTTTTAAATATAGTTTTCAGATCTATTGCGATGAACTACTTAGTGGAATATCTATGGCTTATAAATAATTTATGTAATGATTTTGCTGGAATATTTTTCATTTTTTTAAGGAAAACTCAATAATTATGCATTTAAATATTTATGTTTTTTAATGATAATCAAAATAGATCCATCTCAACCATGGATCTAACAACAAGAATTAAGAGGGATCAAATATTTTGAGGTGCAAACTTAGTGCAAAAATTGAAAAAGAGTTTGCAACTTGAAAGAATTGGTCCCTTTGCCACTCAATAAATCTGAGGATAAAATGGTTTCTATACATATATCATTTTAGAATCCATAAATTGAATTAAATGCCTTAAAAATCCCCTTTACCACTTGGATTTCATAGACTACAGAGCTTAAATTTGCAATTCCAAGAAATCTTTGTTGGATTTCATACCAAATTGATAGAAAATATAACTGAAAAAGGGTCAAAATGGAGAATAGTGAGAGTACATGTTTTAACCATAAGATTTTTTTATTTTTCAATTGCTTCATATAATATATATCATAGTTGTTTATTTAACACACATACATACACAAATATATAATTGATATTGAAATAAATTAGTTATTATATATGTTCAAATACTTGATTTAAGCATTTCATTGAAATATTTTTAAAACGTATAATAATTATACATCTCGATGAGTGAAAAGCAAAAATATAAGGTTTTTTTTTTTTTTTTTTTTTTTTTTTTAGCTACATGATATAAAATTATGTTACTTCACATGGATCTAAATATTTTATTTATGGTTGAGAATGAGGGTGAAATATTTCTACCATGTCTCCTTCATACCAAATGTATCTCTTTGTTTTTGTTTTTAGTTATACTAGACATTGTTCATTTTTTTTTTTTTGAAGGGACACGTATCAACTCAAGGTTGAGCAAGTGGAATTACATATCTCCCTCCTATTGGGCTATAGAATACAATCAGTAGATATTTCTATTAGTAAAATTATAGTTAAAGTTTATTATGATATTATAAAAATTAATGATTTTGATTTTTTTAAAATTTCCAACTCTTATTTTTCAAATACATAAAATTGTTATGTCTACATAAACTTCAATTTAATATTTCTTATATGAATAAATTCTAGAAAATTATTGATATAATAAAATATAAAAATACCAATTCTTGTGAGCATTGGTTGTGTTACTAAAGGAGATTTTTCTTATTTACTAGTATTATCCAAGCGTTCTTTATCTTTGATGAGGTCTTTACTATTCATAGCATTCATCATTTTTCTTGATCTAGGAGTTATTTTTTTTATTTCTGTATCTCATATTCTTAAGCCTAGTTTTCCTAGCTCCCCTTAAGAGACTCTACATCTTGATCCTAGTATCAGTGAAAAGAAAGTTCCTAGATTGTAGGTTTTCTGAAGTATTTTCCATAATAGTCATCTTTGAAGGATTTTCAAATCCTTCTTTGAATTCATCATCAAGACTAAGAGTCCTCCTCCATCACACCTTATTGTGTTGAAGGGTCTTCTTTTGAAGGAGAATCCCTAGGTTTTTCTAAATTTATTAATGTGTCACTAATTTCCTTAATATCCACTTTTGGCTCTTAGAGGGTCCAATTTAGGTGGATCTTATTTGGTAATTAATTGATTTTTTTCCTTGACTCCAACCCACCAATTTGCTACTTGTTAATGCCTCTTAACTTGCCTTATCCCTTTTGGGAAATTTCCTACTAAATTCCATATTTCAAAGCAAGTTATACAATGAAAAGAAACATGTTCATAATGAAGTTTTTATGTCCATGAGTAGTTTTAAACTTTTAGTCTTCCAAAAATCCTTTGCTGAACTCCATTTCCATAGACTTGTGGCATATGTGATGGTGTATCATTTCCTTGCTTAATAAGGTGTGTAATAATATCTTCTAATGAATTTGAGTCTGAACCTTAAAAATGCAAAGGCCTATTTGGATATCTAAACCACATAAGAATGAAGGAAAGATTATATGCCAATGCATAGAAGGACAAAGTCCATGGTTTCATATATAATTCCAAATTTCCTTTAAAACAAGGTGCAAAGTTCAAATCAAATCCTTATTTTCACAAAGATCAAAGTCAATGATGAAGAATACCTTTGTACAAGGATATATAAATACCTCCTCATTTAACTTAGGCTTTGAGGTTTGAGGATTCTAAATTCTAGCTGTATAAATATACTAAATGAGGCTAGAGACCATTGAAGTAGCAAAAAATACCATTGCTATGTAGAAGGCCGCCTAGAGGCCACCTAGACTACAACATCTTTCACTATGGGAATAGTTATGGCTAGATCCTCCTCAATCAAAGATAAGGAGAACATCATACATTCAAAATGTCATTGAAATAAAATTCACTTTGACTATTATTAGAAGGAAATGTACCAAATATGCATCCATTGTCCATACTTCTCCCACAAATTTCTTATGACTAGCTTCCATGTGAGTGGTGGGCACACCAAAGGAGAAAGACATTATTGAAGCAGAAAGAATGACGAGCCATTTAGAATAATCAATGCCACCTAGGAGGAAATCATGGAGCTTATGCTTGGGATAGGTAAGTTCATTCGTGCAAGGATGAAATGAGGTCAAGAGGGATGGTATACATGCATGGATAGGGAAAAATCCTAGTCTCGTCCACATATTCCTGTCATGCTAGCTCCATTGTTAGACATACAAAAGTTGTCAACATAAATTTTCATTTGAATACTTATGTTATCAGAAATATGGTAAATGTTAATATTAAAACTAATGTAAATATATCTTAACTTTGAAAATATTAGGCACAAAGAGAGATCAAATCCCTCTAGATGCAAATATTTTCTGATTTTTTTTTCAATCTAATAATCATTTTCATATCCAATGACTTCACCTCCTTCTTCTCATATATCTATATATATATATATATATAATATATATAGTTGTATTAAATATTGTATTTAAAGTGAATACTAAAATATTGTATACATGAATATTAAAATGTAGTTCATTTCTTAATTGTTAATATAGCTTTTAATGTGAATGCCAATTACATTTTTAAATATAATAGGACATTCACATCTACCATTCTAATTTGCTAAAAAACATGTATTCTTAAAATAAAAAAATTTACTTCAATTATATTTATATCCTTATAAATATTTTTTTAATTAATATTAAAATTTTTTTATTTATTTATTATTAATATTTTTTAAATAGCATCATAAATTTCATATTGATGCCCAATTAATTACAATCCTTTATATTAAACCCGGTATATATTATTATATATATAAGCTTTGGTAGGACTCTCTGATTTTATGTCCATTACACACCCACACGGAAAGGTAGCGCAAGATTTGAACCCAGACTTCCGGTTCGTGAATTTCATTCCATGCCATTGCCACTTGAGCTACCCCATGCAGATATATATATAATATATATATAGTATATTATATATATATATATATATTTATATATATATATATATATATATATATATATAATATATATATAATCCTTATTTTTCTTATTTATCATGAAAAATTTTATTATTTAAAATTTCATTCTATTTTTATTATGAAGAATCTTTCATAGAAAAATTTGAAATTTATTGATGGATGGAAAATTCAACCTTAGAAAGTAAATATATATTAGTGTGGGAGAGTGATTATATTTAATGTTTTTGTATTAATTTATCAAAAAAAAAAAAAAAAAAGTATCCGTTAATTTTACTTATAAGAACCTACTTGGAATGGTGTTTAGAAAACGAATCGAGATTGGCAGGTGGAAGATCCTCCGAAATGTTGAGCAGCCATAAATCAAACATTGCTAGAGTGTAGTATCCATGTTTCCTGGGAGTTGGACAAACTTCTATAGGGTTACAATTCATGGGGCTCATTCTCTATTAAAGAGGCCTATCTTCTAAAGACCAACATCCATGACGTGCAAAGAAAATATCTCTGGGAAGTTTTTTGGAGATGGTAGCTATGGCCAAAAGTCTCTCCTTTTCTATGGCTAGTGGGACACAAACGCATTGTAAATTAGGACCAATTGATCAAAAAAGGCTTTGTCAATCTATCCTAATGTTAGATATGTAAATAGTAGGAGGAGACAATGAATCATCTATTGAGCACCTACCTGATTGCAGAAGTGGTGTGTACAAAGGCAGCTAGTCTGTTTGGACCATTGGATCGAGATAGGGAAGATTTTTTAGCTACCATTTTCAACTGGAAGAGAGCGCACCTCAAAAATCCTATAGCTAATGTAGCTTAGATCCTAGTCTTGGGCTTCGTCCTTTGGAATAATTGGAAAGAACGGAACCATGTCATTTTCCATAATCAAAATCCCTCAAGTATATCCATATGGAAAATAGTAAAAGAAAATCCACATGAAACTATCTTGGCAGAAAAATGGGACGACAAGGATTGGAAGGCACAGTTGTCTGAAGCAGAGATCCTCTCCCCTTTCAACTTGTCCCCAGATATGACATTTCTGTCATCCTCAACTACAATATCCACCCCAGTATCTTCACCATTTGTCTTTAAAAAACCCCTTGTGGGTTTTTCTAGGATCAAATTCTATGGGGCCTCTAAAGGAAACCCACGCTTGATGCGTTTTGGTGAGGTGATCTCTGACTCCTAAGGCTCCCCCATGGGAATATATAATGGAATATTTGGAGTCAGTGAAAATAGAATTATAGAAATAATGGGCCTAGAGAAAATCCTCCTCCTAGCTTGAAGCCTAGGTTGTTCCATGATTCAAACCATAGGAGATTTGCAAATCATAGTACAGATGGCTCAGAAGCTTGTGGATGGGTCCCCCCCATCTACCTTGGTGCATAGCTGGAGACTAGAGTCACAAGTAGACATGACCAAGTCCCTCATAGACTAGTTCTAATATGTCATCACTTCCCACATGTTGAGATCTGGCAATAAGGTTGTAGATTAGTTAGCAAATTGTTGAGAAATGGTAGGACATTAGTATTTTGTTGTCAGTGGGAAATCTGCCTTGAGTGCAACAGACCTGGACCATCGAGAGAAGGACACCCTTTCCCAGATAATTGAGAATGGAATATATTCCCTCAATGGCATTGCACAAATAGTTGGCAACATGACCACATAATTCTCCCCACGAGGCATATGACAATTAATTTATAATCATGGTGTACAATGTTCAATGATGGGATAGGGATGGTCTGAACTCTTCAACCTCGCATGTGGTGGATATACTAAGGATCAACTCAAACAAAACTCTTGTCAATTCTTAGGAGATGATTTTGGGTTACAGGGTGGTGGATTTCCACATCGGTGGCTTCGTGAGCTCACCAAGGCCAAGGGTTAACTGGTTTTGCAAAAAGGGTCCAAACATTTTAATTGTTCCTTTTTATGAGGGTTTTTATGCCTTCACTTGGGATCCTAGCATGAAGGGTAGAACACTTCAGTCTATTAGTGTAATCCTGGCTCTATATGGGGGAAACTTGGTTGTTAGTAGTGGTGGGAAGCTTCAGTCAACTCGAAACCCAATGTTTTTCAGGTAATTTGGTTTCTTTGGCTCTGGTCTTTTTATGAAAGGTTGATTATGAGGGTGGTTAGTTTAGTGTTATTGTTGGTTGTCCTATTGAGTGTGTGGTATGTGTCGCGGGAAATCATGGGTGTAGGTTTATTCTGATCATAATTCTTCTTGGGAATGACATAAACTATGGTGGATTTCGTTCATTCCAAGCACCAAGAAGTAAACCACCGGGTTTGTAGGTAAGAGGGTCATTGTTTGGCCATAGTGCATATTGCCTACTTTTACCTACTCTTGTCTAGTGTGGCTTTAGGTTTGTTGTCTAATGGTCATGTCCTGAGAGTTGCCATCATCCTTCTCAAGTTTTGTTTGTGGATTGTCGGTGGGGGTGTGTCGGTCTGGGGATTTGAGAGGGTGTGGGAAGGGAAGCCTCTGGGTCAGCTTCGATGTGGTCTTGGTCATGGAGACATTATGATCTTGTTTTGGTGGGACACTATTTCATTTGGGTGTGTCTCATTGGGTAATTATTCTTAGGTGGCAGTGGTTGCTGCTATATTCTTGTTCAGTGGCGTTGAGGGTCGCCAGCGATGCCCCGTCATCATGGTCGTCCTCTCCGAAGAGAGGTGCAGCATGGACCTATTGGGCATCAAGCCAACTACCGAAGCTTATCTTTAGAGGCTCCAAAAAGTGAGGATATGGTGGGAGAGATGGTTCACGACCGCAGTCAATCCACAGGATTAGTAGAGGCTCCAACTATGTTGGAAACCATTGCTGACCAACTTCGAGGAGTCTATTCCAACCTGGACATCCTATGAGACCACCATTATGAAGATAGAAATTAATTGGTGGCATATATGACTAAAATTCAATTTAGCCTCAATGAAACTCTCGAACAACTAGAGAGCATTCACCAGAACCAGTAATGCATCAATGACAGACTACGCGACTTGGAGGCTCGAGTGGAGCATATCAACTTGTTGTAGTGGCTACCACCACCCTCCAAAATTCTGCCTTCGCTTCATTTTGGAGTCTCCCTCCTCGAAATCAACGCAGCTATCTTACACTGATCAGGTACTTGTGCTTATTTGATTTCATATGACATTTCACTGCTTGTGTACAACTCACTTGTCAAGTTGGTCAAGCACACCCAACACTTGGTCCACATCTAGTCAACCGGTTTTTGGGAAAAACCGCACACCTCTAGAGAGAAGCTTGTCTTCATCTCTAGAAATGCGCAGAGCAACCTAGTAGCTTCCCTGCACTCAAAAATTGCATAGATCAGGTTAGGCAGCCTTGCTCTAGAAATTGCGCAGAGCATGCCAGTCGGCACTGCTCTAGAAAACTGCACAATCTCAGCCAGTTGTACTACCATCCTAATCTAGGTGGATGTTGGTGGCCACCCACCTATCCCACTTGGACCCCCACAACCATCTCTTTCATTTTTTCCGTTTCCTTAATTGTAACACAGTTTACTATTTTTAGCAATTTTTCAGGTCCTAAAATTCCTGAGCTATTTTGAGGCCCTAAACAACATTTTTTTGGCAATCTTGTGCCAATGATTTTGCATCGAAAATCATCTTTTCCATTGTAGTCCTCATAGAGATCTTTCCAATGGGGTATCATGCACGTCAAACGGAGATAATATGACCAAGTCGCGACCTCGGGAAGTTAGTTGTCCAACTAACCCCAATCGGGCCCATAAACTCTTGATGTTACATCTCCTCGGGTTAGGGTTTTGGTTGTTTAGGGTATTCTCTTATTGTTCAATAATAAAAACGCCCTGGAGCCTCATTGTAACATAGTTCAGAGGCATGTAGCCACCACATCTCTTCTCAGATATAAGGTACCATCGCCTGAGCTAGTTTATTTCCATTTCTATTTGTAAGCATATTTCAGTATTTTACATCAATGAAATGAAGTATTATTTATACTCTATCTCTGTATTTATGGTTATATTTGTAATTTGTTATGTTCTTGTTTAAATCTGGATCACATCCATAATTGCCAGAAAATTGGCTCAACTGCAATGGCATTCAGAAATGCGCGGAGCATTCCATCCAACTACACTGTTCTTCATAATTCCATGAAATTGGCCATCTTCACTGCCCTTTGAAAATGTGCAGTACAGCCCTGCATCACTGCTCTTGAAAATTGCATAGAGTTGGCCAGTTAGCCAAGGCCCCTTAGTCCAGAAACCGCGAAGAAGATTTCCCTTACTGACTTTTTGTTGCACGTGTTGGTAGGTTGTCTAGTTCCCTCCAGAACTACCTAGTCCTTCTTTGCATCTCGGGCATCTTTTCCCGAAAAAGAAAAAAATAAAATAAGCGAAAAAGCATCCCTAGATTTTGGGGATCTATTTTTAGTATTAGTAGTTACATGCAAAACCGTTTTTAGAAACTTCCTTCCAAGTGTTGCTTTTTCCTAGATTTGTGGCATGTGTGTCATAAACCTTAATTTCACCAAATATATTTAAACGATGCCTCAGAGCTCATTCATCACACTCGATCTTGGAGCTTCGACATTCATCACATTCGATTTTTTGGGTAGGTTTTTCTTTTCATGCATTTTGTCGTTTTTTCTATCACTTTAGAGTTTTTGGCTTGTATGAGTGGTGTTTCCTTTGTTATATTGAATGATTGTTGGCGTTTCAATGAATTTTAGCTTGTACAATTGTTGTTTCAAGTTTTGTATTACCTTTCCTTAGTGTTGCACGAATAACACTATTTCTGCACTCACAGTCTCCATTTTGGTGACTCGCTTCATGAGCTTCTTGGTTTGTCTTTTAACTTATTTATGCACTCACTTGAATCACATGCAAGTTGATTTCACTTAGATCTACACAAGCTTTTCACTGCATGCATTCAGTCCTTAGTGATTTTCAGTTTTCCATTGGCAGGTCTAAGCTGCCTTGGTCTAGACCTTGCCTTACCCGGCTTTCACTATGTATTTATGAGGCGGAAAGGTCTGCCTTTCTCCCAAGAATTACACAAAACTTGCCTCTCACTAGCTTCCCGCACTATGCTCTATGCATTTTTGGGAGAGAGTTCCCCAGTTGGCCCCTGGGATTGCGTAGTGCACTTTCCGGGGCAGCAGTCATGCTAACTGAAACTATGCATTGTGCAGTTCTAGTCCTCAACAAGCCAAGATGGACTATGCTCTTCATAGTTTCAGTAGACAGTTAGCTCACTGGCAACTTGGATGGTGCTTTGTGCAATTCAAGTTGTTAGTTTTCGAGCCTCTCTGAGACAAAACTACACGATTTTCCCAAGCAATCAACTAGGTGTGTTGCATGTCGATCCTCAAGTTTCTTTTGGTTTTCAACTGATATTTTCTTGCCATTAGTGTTGCTCTATCTCTTGGTATCACAAGTATTCATCAGTCTCTCATAAGTACAGGTACAATGGCTTCCAAGATAGCAGGATTAAAATACACAATTGAGAGCAATATTGGGGACGTGGTCGAACAAGGGTCAATGAGCTTGCTCATGTACATACACACACATCTTTTCATCAAGAAGGACATCAAGATCACCTAGCAAGACATTAACACCATCTTATCATGCATCTTTGAGGATAATCTGGAGGATAGATAGGTCTATGTGAACATCCATAAATTAGGACTATACAAGGTTGCATGCAGGTTTCCCGTGTTCCCTTGCGCAGATGTGATCCATTGGATTGTCTCACACACTAATCTCGGGACAATGATACTAAGCAGTATTAGTGGAGAAAGGCTTGCTTCCTTCAGGACGAAGGATTATCTAGAGATATATCATTTTCCATTCCCTATGAGTAGGATGGATGCAGTGTTCTACACTACCATCAGTAGGACGAACATAAGAGATATCGTGAATCATTGGGTAAAGGCCTTCCAGCAGAGTTTAGGATGACACCCAACCAAATATACAGGACAAAGACACTCAAGAAGTCATATCAGTTCTTGGTTATCATCACATGTTTCTTGTATGGCCAAGGGAGTACAGAAACATTCCCGCATAGTTGGGTTTCTATGTTGGATCAGCTAGCAAATAAAGGAAAACCATTCAACTGGTCTAACACGTTGGCTCTCTATTTGAAAGTGCATCTGTCCAATGCTCGGAGTCCACCCAAGGGTTAACAAACAAATTTCTTCATGTCAGCATACTTGCTTAATGCAATCTATGTCTGTTAATAGTTTCTTGGCATGGGTTGGGCATGGATACCTTCAAAAACTTCTGTGAACATATATTGCAAGTTGCTCTCAGATTGCAGCTATTGAGGAGTCATGGCTAGAATATGTGATCATTTCATCGCCCCTTTGTACATGAAGATCTTTGAACAAGGTCTGCCCTACATGTCCCAAACAACAATGGAGGCATTACTAAACATTGCAGATTGGTATACCTCACTCGAGGGAACCTTCATCAGGATGTACAGTGCAGAGAAAGCTATGCATGTGCTGTCACGGTTCACCACTGACAAGTTAGTTATGTAGGAGGTTTCATACAACATCTCGACAGGGTTGTCAGTTAGATTTCACATGAAGAAGAAGGCACCATGGCCCATGCTTCTTGTGTGAATTAGGTTGTACATGGTTAGGAGTTTGAAAGAAGTGGATTCTGAAGTGGAAGACTTCAAGAAGTTTAAGTTCGGCACTAGGAGTTTCAACCCGTACGACTCACATGGTTTATGTAAGGACCACCATGCAAGAGTGTACTACCCTTGGATCCACAGGGTGTGTCATTGTCCAGAGGAAGACCCATGGAGATATTGTTACAACTCCTCTAGGCTCAATGAATTGGTCATCATTGCAATGGAGTGGCTAGCAGCACTCAAGGTAGCAGCACCACAGGGAGCAACAACAACAACAATAGTAAGCAGCAAACCTGTGCAAAACAAAGGTAAGAGGAAAATTTATGAAGGCATAGAGATGTAGCAAAGCTACAGGTTTAAGGAAGACCCACTTAAGGAAAAGGTAGCTTTGGAGATAGATGCAAAGAGGCAATAGTGTGACAGGATGATAGTGAAAATAAAGAGAGAGAAGAAAAGGATGGAAGATATTGAGAGGCTGTTGTAGGTAGTCCACCAAAAGCTCTAGGAAGAATAAGAGTTGTGCAATAGAAAGAAGGAAGTGCAACATGAGCATGAACAAGAACAGGAATAGGAACAAGAGGAAGTGCAAGGTTTGTAGACAATACAAGTTTCACCAATATAGGTTGAATACTTTGAACTAGAAGTAGATGAGGAACAAGGTGAGAACTACAGGAACATGAACTTTATTTAGAAGATGAACATAAGAACCGAAGGAGAAGGATGACCTCCTTCTGTCCACACCTAATCCACTTTTCCCTCACATCTTTGGTGATTCTCCCATATTGTATTTCTCGTGTGAGGACACATTCTCGGATGCATCTACTTCTGATCATTAACAAAATACACTGGATGTTAGTCTGTCATTACATAGCGGAGAGGACACATCTATGTTTCATCTGTCATTTCTGAAAATGTAAAGGGTGAATAGTCTTGCATATCATCGACCCTTTCGTACAATTCATCAAACCATGAAGATCTCAATGAACATATCAAATTTTCTAATCATGGTTGTCTTTCTCCTTCATTTGATCACAATGATGATTGATTCACTGTTGATCTTTCTAAACCACTTGTCTTCGATGATCTACCTATAGATGAAGTGGAAACCCCACAAGTCATCGAGGCACTTCAGCTAGTGCTAATGGTTATGTTATGCCTTCTCTGTCCTGAGATCAATTCCACTCTAGATAAAAAATGTGTTTAAACACCCAAGGCTCCTCATCACTCACTTGTTTACATACAAGATCAATCTACTTCACAGAATTTACATCCTCCACTTGAATCACATGATCCCATTGCTCATGCATTGGAGGAATCATACACAATGGTCACTCTTGCTAGGCATAAGTTGTCTTTATTTCTCATGTTTGCTCATTTTTCATGATCAAAAGAGTGTACATGTTTGTCATCTGCACGTAGTGTGAAGTATGACCATGATACATCTACACAATGCTTGTCTTGTGCTTTTATTCCTTTCTTTTCTATGGATATTTTTAAACTCGTAGCATGTAGGTCTTCACTATTTATATTTTATGTTTGTTGGTTTACATGTTTATCATTCCTATAGACCACGCCTTCACCAACATGCATCAACCAATGCATCGATGGTGGCATTGGAAATATCACTTCATGTGAGCTGACCCATGCACTGTTTAGCTTAGGAGTAGACGTAGAGTTTTCTTTATTGTTTTTCTTGGTTTGCATGCTTGATTTGTTTACTTTGTTTGCATTTCTTGTTTTAATACTTTGTTTTCTTGCTTTTCTTTCATTTACTTTTGTCCTTTTATTTATGTTTGTTTACTTGTTTTTCAACCATAGGTTTATTTTTGCATGAAATCGTGTGTGACTGTCGAGGCAAGCAAGGTAAAGTATAAGAGGACTTGTGCTACTATCAAAAATTGGTTTATCTATTGTCCTCTCTCTTTATGAAATAACTTGTTGTCTTTATTCGATGATACCCTGATGGAAAATATGTTATGTTCAAGTGAGTCTTGGTGAAAACACAATGCTTACATGTTAACTGGTAGCACCTACTCTAATCAATTCTTTTGGGTTAGCCTTTGTCAACTCAATCAGGTAGAGTAAGGTGAGGGGAAAACATTAACAAGTAGTGTTAGAGATATATACAAAATAATTCTCTGAAGGGACAACCTATTTTGCTCTCAATAAGTCAGGATCACACTTCCACCTCTGAAATAAATAAGTTCCTATGCAGAGTTATTTAAAAAATTAAAATTAAAAAGAAAAAAAAAGGCGAAAGAAGAGAAAGGCTTCCTGCACAGAGAGGTGATACAGGTAACTCCGTTGGGCTATTGACCTAGCTCGTTGGTAGCAGAGCGATGCTTGTGTCCCTGCGTGACTCTGCCGAGGTACTGTCCAGGCCCGTTGCCAGTAGAGCAACACTAGAGATGAAACTAAGACTCTGACATCTTTATTACTTGTGTACCAATATGCCCCTGATCCCCAATCAAAACAAGTGACTTGACTTGGCTTGGGAAGTGTGTTTATCGATCAAGAGAATGGTAAGGGAATATATATTTAACTCAAGCTTGGTGCTGAAGCCATGATGATTAAAGAATCAAACAATAATTCTAGAGGAGTTAGACTCACTTTTCATGAACGAGGTCCATACAGAGAGTTGGAGTTCTACCAGTGTGTCCCTAATGTTGTTGCGGCTACAACCACCCTCCAAAATTTTTCCTTCGCTTTGTTTCAGAGCCTCCCTCCTCAAAATCATTGCATTTATATTACACTGATTAGGTACTTGTGCTTATTTGAGTTCATCTTTCATTTCATTGCTTGTGTACAACTCAGTTGTCGCATCGGTCAACCACAAACACACTCAGTACTTGGTCCACATCCGGTCAACCAACTATTGGGCGAAATTGCGAAAATTTAGCGAGCAACTTGTCTTCCTCTCCAAAAATGCGCAGAGCAACCCACCAGCTAGCCTGAACTCAAGAATTTCCCAAAGCAGGCCAGGTAGCCTTGCTTTAGAAATTGCGCAGAGCAGGCCAGCCAACACTGCTCTGGAAAATTGTGCAGTTTCAATCAACAGTATTGCCATATAAAATTGCGCTAAAAAATGGCCCAACTACACTGTCATCTAGAAATTCAAAGAGAAACCCATCCAGTTGCATTATTCTCTGGAATTATGTAGAACTAGTTAGCTTCACTGCCCTCCAAAAATGAGGAGTACATCCCATCATCACTTCTCTGGAAAAACTGCATAGAGCTGGCCAGTCAGCTAAGGCCCCTCATTCTAGAAAAAGTGTAGATGCTTTCCCTCACTAACTGTTCATATCATGAGATGACAAGTTGTCCAATTCCCTTCAAAACTATGCAATCCTTCCTTACATGTCGGAAAACGTTTCCTGAAAAAGAAAAAAAAACATCCCTATATTTTAGGGATATATTTTTTAGAAGCAGGAGTTACATGTAAAACCATTTTTAGAAACTTCCTGCCAAGTGTTGCTTTTTCCTAGATTTGTGGCATACACGTCATAAACCCTAATTTCCCCAAATCTATTTAAATGATGTCTCATATCTCATTCTTCACACTCAATCTTGGAGCTCTAGCATTCCCAAGGCATCTAGGAACCTTCGGCACAGTTGGCGCAACTTTTCTGAGTAAGTTTTGCTTTTCATGCCTTTTTTCGTTCTTCTGTCACATTTTAGTTTTTGACTTGTATGAGTGGTGTGTCCTTTTTTTTACTAAACGACTACTGACATTTCAATTAATTTTAGCTTGTAGAAGTGTTGTTTCAAGCTTTTCATTACCTTTCCTTAGTATCTCATGAATAACATTGTTTCTATTCTCATAGTCGCCATTTTGGCGACTCACTTCATGAGCTTCTTAGTTTGTCTTTTAACTAATTTTCACACTCGCTTGAATCGCATGCATGTTGATTTCACTCATATATGCACCATATTTTCACATGCATTTAGTCCTTAGTGATTTTCAGTCATTCGCCAGCAGGTCTAAGCTACCTTGGTCCGGACCTTGCCTTGCTCAGTTTTCACTACGCATTTCTAGGGTGGAAGGCTTTACCCTTCTCTCAATAACTGTGTAGAAATTTCCTCCCACTGGTTTTTGAGGCCATGGTATGCACAATTTTGGGAGACAGTGCCCCAGTTGGTCCTTGGGGTTGTGCAGTGAACTTTCCCAAGCAGCAGTCATGCTGACTAAAACTACGCATTCTGTAATTCCAGCCCTTAATAGGCCAAGCTAGACTATGCTCTATGCAGTTTCAGTAAATATTTAGCTCACCGGAAACCTGAACAGTGCTATGTGCAATTCAAGTTGTCAGTCTCTGAGCCTCTGTGGGAGAAAACTATGTAATTTTCCCAAGCTGTCAACCAAGTGTGTTGCATGTCAGTCCTCAAGTTTATTTTGTTTTTCAACTGATATTTTCTTTCCATGATTGTTGCTCTATCTCTAGGTACCACAGTTGTTCATCAGTCTCTCAGAAGTACATGTACAATGGCTTCCAAGAAAGCATGATCAAAAGGCACAGTTGAGAGTAGTATTGGGGACATGGTTGAACAACAGTTAATGAGCTTTCCCATGTACACAGACACACACCTGTTCATCAAGAAGGACATAAATATCAAATGGCAAGACATCAACACCATCTTCTCAGGCATCTTTGAGGAGAATATGGAGGATAGACAAGTATATGTGAACATCGATAGGTCAGGATTATACAAGGTTGCATGCAGGCTTCCTGTGTTCCCTTGTGTAGATGTGATCCACTTGATTGTCTCACACACTTACCCTGAGACAATGATACTCAGCAGTGTAAGTGGAGCAAGGCTTTCTTTCTTCAAGATGGAGGATTAGCTGGAGATATAACATTTTCCATTCCCGCTGAGCAGGATAGATGCATCATTTTACACTCCCAATGACATCACAAACAGAAGAGATATCTTGAAGCATTTTGTAAAGAATCCTGCAAATTTTCTGATGGCACCCAACTAGATATACAAGATGAATACACTTAGGAAGGTAGATCAATTCTTGTTCATCTTCGCATGCTGCTTGTATGGCCAAGGGAGTACAGAAACGTTCTCGGTTTTTGGTTTTCTATTTTGGATTAGTTGGCAAATAAAGGAAAACCATTCAACTGGTCTAACATGTCGGCTCTCTAGTTGAAATTGTATCTTCACAATGCTCGAAGTCAGCCCAAGGATCAACAAGAAAATTTCTTCATGTCTGCATACTTGCCTGATGCAAACTAGGCCCATCAATAGTTTCCTGGCATGGGTTGGGCATGGACATGTTCAGAAATTTTTGTGAACATATATTGCAAGTTTCTCTCATATTGTAGCTACCGATAAGTCATGGCTAGAATATGTGAGTATTTCATCGCCCCTTTTTTCACGATGATCTTGGAACAAGATATTCCCTGCATGTCCCAGGCACCAATGGAGGTGTTACTAAACATTGCAAATTGGTATGCCTCACCTAAGGGAACCTTCATTAGGATGCACAACATAGAGAAAGCTCTGCATGTGTTGCCAAGGATCGCCACAGACAAGTTGGTCATGCAAAAGGTTGCATACCACATCTCGGCAGGGTTGTCAGCTGGATTTCAAAGGAAGAAGAAAGCACCATGGCCCATGCTTCCTGTGCGAATTTAGTTGTATGTGGTTGGGAGTTTGAAAGAAGTGGATACTGAAGTGGAAGACTTCAAGAATTTTATGTTTGGCACCAGGAGTTTCAACCCATACAGCCCACATGGTTTATGAAGATACCACTCTGCGAGAGTGTACTACCCTTGGATTGATGGGACGTGTCATTGGTGAGAGGAAGACCCATGGAGATATTGTTACAACTACTCTTGGCTCAATGAACCGATCAACATTGCAGTGGAGTGGCTAGCATCACTCAAGGTAGTAGTACCACAGGCAGAAGAAACAATAGCAAAAATAAGCATAAAACCTATGCAAGACAAAGGCAAGAGGAAAATTGACAAAGGCACAAAGACCCAACAAAGCTACAAGTTTAAGGAAGACCCACTTGTGGAAAAGGTAGCTTTGGAGATAGATGTGAGGAGGCAATAACACAACAGGAGGATAGCATAATAAAAGAGAGAGAAGCGAAGCCTGGAAGATACTAAGAGGATGTTGCAGGAACTCTAGCAGAATCTCAAGGAAGAATAAGAGTTGCACAAAAGAGAGAAGGAAGCACGACATGAGCATGAACAGGAGCAAGAGGAAGTGCAAGGCACACAAACAGTGCAAATTGCACCGATATAGGTTGAAGACTCTGAACCAGTAGAAGATGAGGAACATGGTGAGCAATTGTAGGAACAAGAGCCTACAGGATGAACATATATTAAAACAGATTGACATGGAGGGGGAGTAGCTGAAATCGGATTAGGAGACCGACCTCATGCCAATGGCAACTGAGGTCACTCGACAGGCTTCACCATCTCCAACAACAGAGCAAGTCCGAAATGAACAAAGGCATACCATTCTCCTTGAGGACCATCCGGGAACAAAGATGTACAACATAACCTTTGTTGAGTTGCAACACATATTTGTACAAGAACATAGAGTGCGCACTCTGAATTAGCTTGCATCACATGCGCACTTCGAAGAATGGGTGATTACGTTAGATGTACGAAGACATCCAGCCACCTTGGCCAATGCTACAAAGGTTTATGCCAAACCCACCAGCTCGAGTGTCAGGTTCTTGATAGCAGAGAACGAATGCATGGCTAAGGAGCTGCAAGTGTCCAAGCAGAGAGAGGAACAATCAACAGGATCTGCAAGAGCATAGATGAAGATGGCCATACCTTTTGAAGTATCAACTCTTGGGACAGTCACGCAGAGTCTGTATGACATGTTCGTCACCGTGCACAATGTAGTTGTCCACCTACATGGTCATCATCAGTGATGTACCAAGATAGTGCGAACACTTGCAGACATACACACCGCAGTTGATCATGTACATATGTGGAAAATTAGGTACAAGGGAGCCCTGCTTCACTTGCACAAAATGATGAAGTCATAGGTGGAGTTAGACAAAGCACGCATCTAAAGTCATATCCAGAGCTATGAGGAACTCTTATCGCTCATCACTAATATCGAGGGTTCGTATGCATAGTTGTACAGGAGTTTGGATGTCGTAGTGAGTAAGTATGGCACTCCATTGATTTGTATGCTCACCAAGGATAAAGAGAAGAACCAAGTTAGACTGGAGCTCGATGTGTACTTTGATCAGTTGATCCTCACAACCACCAGTTCATATTTGCAAGTTAGCACGGATAACATGCGGATGTACATCGCTAGTATGGCCATGCTCAAGACTAAGCTACGCATGTTATAGGATGAGTTGAACTGAGGTTCCGAATTAGTATACCCGGAAGCAATGGAGGCAAGAGTTCATTTCTAGAAGGACTTCATCATACATAGACACTATTCCACACTATCAAGCATGGTATTAGTTCAACACTAAGGATAACCGAGAAAAGGTTGATGAGCTTTTCTTTCCATAGTCGTCTGATTCTTAGTGTTTTTTTGTCTGGCTGACTCAAGCCAATTTTGTCCCACATGGGTATATGTGGAAAATGGATCATTTTTTAAACATGATGTAAAGTGAAATTTCAAGTGTCACTAGTGGAATACAAATAGTCATATGTAATGTAAAGATTCATGAGGGTAGTCTAAGAGTCACAAAGGGGAATGTCAAGGGTCACCCCACCCTTTGTTTTAAGTAGAACCTCATAACTCATAGAACAGGCTTTTGGGAGCCAAGCTTTTGCTAGGCATTGCTTAGGAAGGGCTTGGAGAGTATTGTGATGAGCATTGGCTTCTCCACAGTGTTGAGTGAACACATCTCTTTGGAGGAGCAAGCAGTGTTGACTGTAACATTCTACTATTAGGTCTGGTGGCTGTCATGGTTGTATGTATGGATGGAACTTTCACTTTATATAATATAATGAAGCCAACAAGTTTCAAGCATAAGTTGTTATTGTAGTTTGACTATTCTGGTTACTTTAGCAATGTATGTAGTTTTACTTACACATTGATATATGGGTTATTCCGTATGTGATTGTATGAACCTTATTGAAGCGTGTTATTTGTGTAACTCATCACTTTGGATTGTCGACTATTTTGTTTACCATCTTGTGATGTCTTTCAGCTCGTGTGTTCCTTTCAGGTTGTGCACTATTATAGGCTTCTAAGGGATACACTTATTTTCCCCTTTCATGTGTTAGAACCTCCTCATGCATCTCTCCTAACTTGCTACAAAGTCGGACACTTACTTCTGACAAGGGTATCTTGCTTACCTCTGCGCACTGTCACAGGCAAGGCATAGATTTACCACCCATTGCTCGGACTCCTACTCTAAACGGTCTGAGGTCTAGTTGGGACTTCTTACTAGGGAGACCCCCTGGCATGTTGGTGGGTCCAACACCATCAACACGAATTTCACATGCATGAGAGAGATGGCCTCCTTGCAGTACGTCCTAGGTTTCCTCCTCAACCGCCCTCGTGACATGATCTTCTCAAGTTCTCTTTCTGTTTTGACACCTTTTTGCTTTGTAAAGTTGTATGGCTTATCAGAAATAATGGTTGCATGGTTATATCTCTTGCATTCTCTAGCTCTCCTCACTATCTTCTCTACTCTAATGAACTAGGAGAATGGTGAAGACACGTTTTGTACTCTAAATTATTATAATAATAAAATAAAATTTCTCCTTTAACCAACAAAAAATATTTTTAAATAATATATAATTTTTTAATATAATTTAAATTGCATTTTGAAAAATATAAAATTAATTTTAACTAAAAGATTGGTTACTTATTAGTGGAAAAATGTAATTCATAAATTCATAAAGATTCATTACAATTTTTTAATTTCATCCATCGTGGATTTTAGTTAAACTTGAAAATTTTATGAGTAGATTGTGGAAAATGTAATAATTTATTTTCTCTTTATAACCCGTTAATTTCGTTAATTTTAGCGAAGGTGTATAAATTTTATAGTTATTATATTTGAGCTGTATAATTAAATTAATCTTTCAAAGGAAATTTGAATTAAATTTTTATATAAAATTGTTTTTTCTTTTAATAATAATATTATAATTTTTTATACTAATCTTTTATAAAAATTTATAAACTTAAATTTATAATTTTTATTTAAATTACAAAAATTTATATTAAAAAATACTATATAACTAATTTGATATTTCAATCAATTCTTTGAATTAGCCACTTAATAAAACTTGTAAACATATTATGGCTACCCCAATTGCCAATTCCACACTACCTACTATTATAGAATTGACTTCACCTTCATCTAAACTTATAAACAACACGTTCATAACGTATCTATATTCTTAGCTGCTTGGTTTTGCTTGCAAATGACATTTTATCACGTGAAAGCCTATTTATCAATTTGTATAGAGTTTAGTTTTATTAAATCAAGGTGTAAATTTAAAGTGTTAAGGGTGGCAGTTAATTTTAATTTATAAAAAATAAAATTGTTCAATTTATTTCTGAATTTTAAATTTAAAACATTCATCAAAATTAATAGTTTTTACAATATTTTTATAAATTGTTCAATTTATTTCTGAATTTTAAATTTAAAACATTCATCAAAATTAATAGTTTTTACAATATTAATATTGATTCTAATCATTTTAACATTAACATTAATTAATTAACAATGAAATAAATTAACTACCTTGCTCACCAAATTCTATCTAAATGTTAATGACAATATCTAAAATCATTTTTCAATTCAACATATCCATTGGCCTAAATTTCAAATTCAACCTAAATTTGTAAAAAGAAGGGAGGTATAAAAGCTTAATAGGAAAGTACAACCCCACTTGCAGTGGAGTTAGATGTGGGCAGTAGAGTTAGATGTGGATAAATGATCACCATCTTATAAATTTTTTTACTTTTATTTTATGTAAAGTTCGAAGAGTTATTCTATAATATTTTAAAATTGTAATTTAAAATTATAAATTTATTTTCCAATTATAATAGAATTTATATAATTAATTAATTAATTTTATTTTTTTAATTTGAATGATTTATTTTTTAAAAAATATTATTTTGTCCACTAAGTTTTTGAATAAATAGTAATTAATGTTTTATTAAAGTATTTTTTGATGTTGAAGTCACCAGTTTTTGTGGTGATTAAAATGATATATTAAATATGACTAAAATATAATCTTGTCAAATTTACCAAAAAAATTATTATTAAAAAATATTCTAATTGTATATAAATATTTTATTAAATTAAAAGCTAAAATTAATTAATTTATTAAAATTCAAAATTTTAATTTTGACAATTTTACAATTTCAGTCAATAATTTTTTTGTGATAAAAATTATGTTTAATCTTCCAAATTGACTACCTTGTATTCTTCTAACAAAAATAATATTTTATAGAATAGTATTCCTACAAAAATAATATCTTATAGAATAGTATTTCTGATAAATCCATAGTATTCTTTTTCAGAAAGAAAAATCTTCATAGATTTATATTAAGATAATATAAAGATCATAAGACATGTCACAGGACAGAACATCTTGCCTAGAAATGAGAGCATATAGATCGAAATTAACAGTCATGGGATCCCCAAGGAGATCAGAACAAAAACTCAAAGTTGTACACAAAATATTAAACGCTTGGACAACTACAAGCATGGACAGATATTAAAAAAGGAACTAGAATGCAAAGCATGTAAACCAGATATTGAAAGAAGTCACATTCCCGAGATGCAGAAGTCTTGTATATAATAGGAAGATTCATCATGTAAGACCCTCAAAGACCACAAACTCGGATCCATTGCAAGGCCTTCCTTGGAGAGAAGGTCAGCCTGAGCATTCCTGGAATGAGAGATATGGTGAATTCAAAGCAACTTCATAGATCTCCAAAAGTGCATAATTCTGCTTAACCATCTGAATAGATGAGGACAGCTAATGAGTCCAGGGCCATTTACATGATCTATCAATGATTTTGAATCGCCATATATTGATATGCATTGGATATCCAAAAAAACACAAAAAGCAAGGAGGTCTGTAAGGGCCCTAGCCTCGGCCATGTTGCTTGAACCATGCCCACCATTCCAGGATAGAAAATATTGCAGATTGTCATCCATGACGATGTGGACCCCACAACCACAGATGTTGTTTTGCTCAGCTCCGTTAAAGAAGGCACAGGGCAGCTGAAAAGAAAAGACATCTGGCATATTTTTACAAGCTTTGTTTGTCTTGATTTTTTCAGGAATCATGTCTTGAAAGGCCAATATGCGAAATAGGGTTGACTTGAGGGGTTCCTTTGAATCTTGGAATATTTTAGCATTCCTCCATTTCCATAGGAACCAATAGGTAATAATAAACAAGGATCGCCAAGATTGCTTTTGCTCGCTCCACCATTGAAAAGCAGCCTGTACTGTAGGAAAAATAGCATGAGGGAAACCAAAAAACAGTGAGAGTTCATACCATATCTGAAGAGACGAGTCGCAATGGAAGAACATATGGATATTTGATTCCTTCGTGGCTTGACACATAGTGCATCTGCTCGGTCCATGCCAGCTTCTCCTTCGTAAGTTTTCCCATGATAGATTCCTGTTGTTAAAGACCAGCCATGGAAAAAGTATCATTTTGAGAGGGCATCTCGACTTCCATAAGCATGGAGGAAAAAGGGGGCCAGAGCCTAGAGATATTGGAGAGATCATGATTGCGTATATTTCTTTTACACGAACAGGAGACTTAGCCTTAGGAACAGTCCATATCAGATGGTCACAAGTCCCGGAGCGGAAGATTCCTAAGCTGCATAGGTCTTCTTTAACAGAATTCCAGATGACAAACCATGTTTAATGTTCCAAATTGATTAATTTATATACTAGTTATAAGACCATAATAATAACCATAAAAGCAAACTTCTCCAACAATGATAGCAAACAATTTTAATTACCTTTTATTTATCAAAATTTTATTTACCTTTTATTTATCAAATTTTTTATTTCATTTTAATGTTGTTTTATCAAAATAAATTTTTATTGCTTTTTATTTATCAAATTTTTAATTCATTTTAATGCTGCTCTATCAAAATAAACAGGCATAGTTATAATTATATTTAATGACATAACAGTGGAAATTCCTATAGGGCCTTATACCATTTAGTTTAGTGATGTTTATCCAGGTTCGTATACCGCTTATGAGGTGGGGATGGGTACGCTGGAAGTTTAATTGAGCCAATTTGACAAGACATAATCATAATTATTTTAACATTAATTAATAAAAAAATTAAACAATTTAATTATTATAAACAATTTGTCCATCAAATTCTATCTAAAATGTTATTAACAATATCTAAAATCATTCTTCGATTCAACATCTCCATTGCTCTAAACGTTAAGTTCGTCGTGAATTTGAAAAAAAGAACAGGAGAAAAAAAAATGCTGATGAAACTACAAACCCCACTTGCACTGGAGTTAGACGTGGGATAAATGATATCCATCTTATCACCTTTCATTTTATGTAAAGGAAGAGTTATTCTATAATCTTTAAAAACGCACACACACATAAAAAACAAAAAAATGCACTCAAAAAGTGTTGTTCCTTAGATGGAATAGTTGTTGTTCTTCAAGAGGGACAACAAAAGAATATCTGCACGCAAAAACTGTGGTTCCTTTAAAAGAAACAGCAAACAAAAGAAAAAAATACACTCAAAAATGTTGTTCCTTAAGAGGAACAACAACTATTCCTTAAACAGAACAACAAATAAAGCAAACACGAAATAAAATACCGCTCCTTTGGCAAAACAGCCTAAGATCATCCGAAATCAAAACTGCTTTTCCTTGTAAAGAACGGCAAAAAATAACAAAAATGCAAAGGTGGGTTGTTCCTTTAAAAGGAATGGCAAAACAATTTGGCGGAAGTGTTGTTCCTTCGGAAAGGAACGGCAAAACAATCTGGCAGAAGTTCTGTTCCCCCGGAAAGGAACAACAAAACGAAAGTGTTGTTCCTTTCGAAAGGAACAACAAAAATGCAGAAATGATGTTCCTTCAGAAAGGAACAGCAAAAAAGAAAAGTCTTATTCCTTCGGTAAGGAATAACAAAAATGTGGAAATGTTGTTCCTTCGAAAAGGAATAGCAAAAAAAACAAAAGTGTTGTTCCTTCGGAAAGGAACAACAAAAAGTGCGAGTGTTGTTCCTTCGGAAAGGAATAGCAAAAATGCGGGAATGTTTTTCCTTTGGGAAGGAACAACAAAAAAAAGAAAGTGTTGATCCTTCAGAAAGGAATAGCTAAAAACGAAATTGTTTTTTCCTTCAGAAAGGAATAACAAGAATACGAAAGTTTTGTTCCTTCAGAAATGAACAACAAAAATGTAGAAATTTTGTTCCTGTGAAAGTGTTATTTCTTCGGAAAAGAACAACAAATATGCGGAAATGCTGTTCCTTTGGAAATGAACAACAAAATGCAAAAGTGTTGTTCCTTCAAAAAGGAACAGCAAAAAAGTGGAAATGGTGTTCCTTCGGAAAGGAACAACAAAAATGAAAGTGTTGTTCCTTCAGAAAGGAACAGCAAAAAGGAAAAAATGTTGTTCCTTCAGAAAGGAACAACCAAATGGAAAAGTGTTGTTCCTTTGGAAAGGAATAGCAAAAAGGCAGAAATGATGTTCCTTCGAAAAGGAACAGCAAAATGAAAAAGTGTTTTTCCTTCGAAAAGGAATAGCGAAAAGGTGGAAATGTTGTTCCTTCGGAAAGGAATAGCAAAATTCAAAGTATTGTTTCTTTGGAAAGGAACAGCAAAAAGGCGAAAATGTTGTTCTTTCGAAAAGGAACAACAAAATGCAAAAAAATGCAAAAATGCAAAAATATGTACAGAAAGTGGTCTATACAAGCAGAAAAGAAAAGCTTATGTACAAAATTTAAGAATAATGAAATTATTTAGTGAACCAATGCCGAGGAAGGATTATTTCCCTCCACAAGAATCTGCATATCAGAATCTTCCCGGAGCTACTAGTAAAAGGATTCTCGAGTAAGCAGTTTATGGTACAATCGCACTCGGTGGCCATTTTCTTTAAAGGTATGTCTAGTTCCGTCAATAGTAGTCAAAGTAATGGCACCATTGTCATGCACTTTCTGAATTTCATATGGTCCAAGCCATCGAGTCTGAAGTTTTCCCGGAAAATCCTGAAACCTGGAATCGTACAGGAGTGCCCAATCTCCTTCGTGGAAGATTTTCTTTTCGATCAGGGCGTCGTGCCATTTTTCTCTCTGTTGTTCAATTATTGTAGTGTGTTGAAGAGCTGAGAGCCTAATTTCATCTAGCTCATTAATTTGTTGTAATCTGTTAGTCTGGGCCTTATCTAAATCCAGACTGATCTCTTGTGTTGTTCTTAATGTTTATATTTCGAACTCTATTGGAAAGTTGGGTTCTTTTCCAAATACTAGCTGATATGGTGGATAGTTGGTGGTGTTTCTCCATGTTGTTCGGTATGCCCACAAGGCTTCAAGAAATCTTGAAGCCCAATCATGCCTGTGTGATGCAACGATTTTTGTCAATATTGCCTCTATCACCTTATTCATGCTCTCTACTTGGCCATTTTCCTGTGTGACACAAGTGGTAATTTTGTGTTGAATGTGATAATTTCTTAATGTTGCAACAATTTTATTACCTACAAATTATTGTCCTCTATCCGTGATTATGTCACTTCAAAGGCCATATCACACAAATATTTGGAACAGGAAATGAATCACAGAGTCCTCTGTAGTTCTTGGAAGTGCCTCTGCTTCAACCCATTTAGTAACACACTTTGTTGCTACTAGAATATATGTTTTTTTATTAGATCATGGGTTGATCGGACCAACAAAATCGAGCGCCCAGAGCTCAAATGGTTTGATTATTAACTGTGGGTTTAATGCATTTCGTCAGACTGTCCAGGGCATCCTGCTCTTTGGCAACTATCACAAGCTTGAACAAATTTCTTAGCGTTTTTAAAGATTGTGGGCTAGTAATAACCTATTTGCAAAACCTTGTGACCAGTCCTTTGATCTAAGAAATGTCTGCCACATGGTTCGTCATGACAGGCTTTCAGAATTTCAAATATTTCGTCTTCATGGACGCATCTTCTGATGTGCATATCTACCCTTGTATGAAATAGGTAGCCCCCAATCCCAGAAACTCGGGTACTACATTGCACAATCTATTTTCGTTCATTGGGGGTTAGATGCTTTGGTAATTTTCCTACTGCTAAATAATTTGCAACATCAGCATACCAAGGTGTCTTGATAGTAACAACAAACAAATGTTCATCTGGGAATTGATCTTCGACCGCTGCTGCGTCCATTGGCTTCGACATTCATGAGAGAAAGTAAGCTACATGATTCTCTTTACTCGGTCGATTTTTTATTGTGATGTAAAATTCCTGTAATAAAATCAACCATCTTGTTACTATACCATTTGTAACAGGTTTATTTGCTAAGTATTTTATGGTAGAGTGATCTGTATATAAAACAATAGGATATCCAGTGATATAATGCCTAGATTTATCTACGAAATTTATTACAGCTGAAAATTCTTTTCCAGTTACGGTATAGTTTAGCTTAGAAGGAGACAAATTCTTGCTAATATAATAGATTGCATATGGTTTTTTGTCTTCTTCCTGCCCAATGACTGCTCCAATACCTGTGTCTGAAGCATCTGATGAAATTTGAAATGGCAGGTCCCAATTTGGGCCTCTAAGCATTGGGGCTATTCACACAAGCATTTTCAAATCCTCAAAAGCACAGTCGCATTTATCTGTCCAAAAAAAATCAACATTCCCTGTCAGTGCGTATAGAGGTGCATCTTTTTGAGAAAAAAATTCTATGAATCTCCTATAATAACCAGAAAATCCTAGAAAACTGTGTACCTCTGTTTGTGTGGTAGGAGTAGGTATTAACAAAATTATTTGAGTTTTGACCAGATCTACCTGTATTCCAGCGCTGAGATATAATGACCCAGGATGATCCCTTCGGTCATCATCATATAGCACTTTTCATGGCTCAAGTAGAGCCTGGTGGCAATACATCGTTGCAACACCTTTTCCAATGTGTCTAATGGTGGTTCAAAATCATCTCCATATGGTGTGAAATCATCCATGTATACTTCAAGCCCTTCATTTAATAAATCTGAAAAGATGCTAAGGATGGCCCTCCGAAATGTGGCAGGGGCATTGCATAGGCCAAAGGGTAGGACTCTGTAAGCTAATGTTCCCCAAGGATAGGTAAAAGTAGTTTTATCCTAGTCTTCAGGGGCAATCTGAATCTAATTGTATCCACTGAAGCTATCCAAGAAAGAAAAAAATTTCTTTGCTGCTAATGTGTCTAATACCTGATCAATGAATGGAAGGGGAAAGTGGTATTTCTGGGTTGCTTTGTTTAATTCTCTATAATCTACACAAATCCTTCACTGTCCATTCTTCTTTGGCACCACTACTAGTGGAGAGACCCACTTGTTATCGAAGATTGGATAAATAAAGTTTACATCTAAAAGTTTTTGTAATTCAGCTTTAACGATATCTTTCAGGTGAGGATTGAGTCTCTGTTGGGGTTGGTGAATGTGTCTAACATCTTTTTCTATAAATGTGGGGTGTACACAGTTGGGGATCAATTCCCTTCATGTCTGGATAATCTCATGCAAAAGCTTCCTTATATTTTCTCAGTAGTTGGACCAGCTTTTCTTCTTGTTCAGGAGTCAGGTTATTGTTAATGTTCAAGGTTTTTCCTAGCTCAATCTCTATAGTTTTGTTGTTTGAAACAGAGGTAGTGGGTATTGTTTGATCATGAGTGTCCTTGAGGGGATCTTATTCTAGTTCATTGTCAAATGATGCCTTTGTCATGTGACATTGTACATGGGATCTGGATTCAGATTGGTTAATGAAGTTGTTAATAACATCATCCTCTATTTGATCTTTAAAATCGAGGGCATCTTCTATGGTTAATGGGGACCTAATTTTTTGTGTGAGTTATGATATAGGTTGTTTGTTAGTTTTTATTATCATTACACTTGGCTAGGATGGAGGGTATAGAGATAAATTCTTGATATTACTCCCTCTAGTTATAGTCATACTGCCTTGTCGGTAGTCAATGTAAGCATCAGCAGTCGCAAGCCAAGATCTACCTAAGATTAACGGGTGTCCATCGAGTCAATTTTTGGGGTTGATTATCAGAAAGTTGGTAGGGTATTCCCAGGAATCTACGGATACCATTACATTGTGTAGTGTACCTTCTGGCCTAACTACTGATCGGTCAGCTAGTTCTAATAAGGTGGAGGTTGGCTCCACTAATGTAATGCCAAGTTTTTGACAAGTTGTGGATGTTAAAATATTAATTGCAGCCCCTAAATCAACTAGGGCATTTGAAAAGGTTTGTCCATTGATTTTCACCATCACTATAGGATTCCATGGGTCTTCATATTTGGTAGATGCTTCTCTTCCTGATAACAGATCAGATAGAGTGCCAACTACTTGGACCGTTGGGTTAGTTGTTATCCTCCTCTTTGGCTTTCTTATACATAACTCTTTGATTGTTTTTGCATATATTGGGATATCCTGGATAGTTTGGAGGAGTGGGATTTTTATACACAAATTTCTTAATTCTCCCAGAATATCAAAGTCAAGATGTTCTATAGGGAATGGTATGATTAATCATTCTGGGAATGGGGGAGAAGATGTGGTTGATTGGTCATGAGTTTGTTGTCTGACCACATCTTCTTCTTGTAATGGTTGTTCTATGGGTAACTGATTTTCAATTTGAACATTTTTAGCTCCCTCAGTTTATATTATGCACCTAGACCTTAATTAAAGGTCATTGCACTCCCTTAGATCGATTTCTAGTTCTGGTGTTTTGATTATTTGAACAGAATGAACCGGTTTATTATTAGGGTTTGGGTTGGGTTGGGCTGGGATTTGCGGTCTTAAGTTGGACTGGGGATTTTGTTGTAGTGTATATGGCGCTGGCAGTGTGGGTTGAGGGAGTGGAATGGTTCCTACTGGCTGATTCATTGGTATTTGCCAGTTTGACTGCCAGGCTTGACTCTACAAAGTGGGAGGGGACCATTGTGTTGGATATGCATTGTTTTGCTAAAATGGTGGAGAGTAGGGAAAATTTGGCCAATTAGTTCGGCTTGTTTGATTTGGCCATGGTGATGAAGGAAATGGTTGTTGTGAACAATTTGAAAAGGGTGGCTGATTTTTCCACATTGTATTATATTGTTGAGCATGATATTGTGGAGGTTGGAAAGAAAAAGATGGATCAGAGGGCATATCTGGTTGTCGTGACTGCCATTGATGGCGCTGATTGAGTTGGTATACTGGTTCTGATTCTTCTTCTGCTTCTTTGTACATTGCTTTCAAACCCGAGAGTGAGGGCCAGTTCTCTGTGGAGTGATCTTTTGTACAAATAGCGCAGACTTGAACTGCATCTAGTGGGCACTCTTTATGGTTGTGTTTCTTTCTGCATCTAGGGCAGAATATTGCCAGATTTTTCTCTGCTTCTGCTTGTTTATGTTTAGCTTGCATAATATCGAGATGTGTGGTCAAAGTCCCCAATATATCAATTTTGAAATTCTCCGGTAAATTCCTAATTTCTACACGGGTTACTCCTCCACCGAAGATCTTGTTGTCCCTTGTGAGCATGTCACATTCCGCTGGTTTTAGCCTTGTACTACCTTGTGAACTCCTAATGCACAAATCAATAATGTCAGCAAAATTTTCTTGATAGATGTCACCTTTTCCCATAATATTTAGTGTTTCAACCCATTGTTCCTTCATGCCTTTAATTAATGTCATTTTTAATACATTGTCAGGTAAGGGTAGTGATGCATAAGGCAATCTCTGAAGATTATACTGAAAGCATTCAACATACTCTTCTAGTGTCTCATTAGGTCTGGCTACCATCTGAAATATTTCATCCTTTACTTCTCTAGACCTACAATAATCCCGATACTTCTTTAGAAAAACACCTTTCATATGATCCTAGTCATTTATAACACCTCCACCTAACCCCATAAACCATCGTAAAGTAGCCCCTTTTAATGTAGAGGGAAATAAGTTTAGCTTTTTGGGATCGGTGGTATAGTCATACCCCCGGCATAGCACATCGAATTCAAACAAAAATGCATCTAGATCTTCTAATGTTAGGCCACGAAATGTAGGAATATGTTGAAGAGGAATGGCCTTTATAGGTGCATTAATTGTAGTATCTACAATGGGATATTGTAGCGTGGAGGTTTGAGGTGTCTGCTAGTTCTAGGCCATTTGGTCAAATATGTGCCAATATCCTTCTAGGATTTCTAGGAGGGTATTCCTACGCTGGCTAGAAGGAGTAGGAATGGCCTTAACAACACTTCCTTTGTCTTGGATGATGAGAGTTCCTTGCTAAACTAATATCTGGGGGGATCTTAGCCCTTCAGGTTCTTCAGCTTTGTTCTGGATGATTTTGACAGCACTTCCCTTGTCTGGGTTACTCAGTGGCTAAACTATTCCAAGAGGAGATCTTGGTTCTTCGGTTTCCCCTGTTTCTCCTCCTCCTTCACAGAGATTACTAAGGTTCCCTTCTTGTAACGATTTTGGGCTAGAATTCTCAATTTCTTGAAAATCTTGCTCCTCTATTTGGCTGTGCACCTCAGAAAAGGCTATAGATGGTGATTCTGTGGCCCGAAGGGAACTATTAGGTTGTCTAGAAACAACTTTTCTAGGACCCACTGACAGCTGAGATTCTGCTTTTTTAAGGATATTGTCTATAAAGGTTGATTGGCCAAGGGTCACCGATCCCTTAACTTTATCAGGTTTGGGTAGTGATTTAGGATTCTTTTTAGGCTTTTTTCTACTTAGTCATGCACACAAACAAATACTTATTTCTACCCAAAATAATCAACAAATCTACAGGAAAGCGGGCAGGGAAGCAGGGTTATTACATGATCTGTACGCAAGTTCTTACCTTCCATTTTTAAAACCCAACTCTCTCCTAGCAGGTACTTACACTACTCTTTTTTCAAAAGAAGCAAATGGCTACACTCTCCCCGGCAACGGCGCCAAAATGTTGAGCAATAAAAAGGTGTCTTTTAACCCCTATTTACCCTACATTAATTATCAATCCAGGTATGATTTTTTATCTCAAGAGTGTACTCAGTCTGAGGCGGTCACTTGTTCAAGATTAATGCTTGCAGTATAGTGCTTACAAAAATAAATGAATGCTGGAAACAAAATCTATTTGTAATGGCAAGAAACTTAAATGCTTTGTAACTAAATCATTCACTCAAGAAACTACAGCAATCAGCAGTCAAGGATGCAGTAATGATAACTCTTTCCCCTGTAAACTGATGTAAATGAAAATCAATCACAGACAAGATCTTCAATCTGAGAACTTAGACAATAGTAGTCAATATTCGTTACAGTTGTAGATCTTTCTATTCACACCAAAGCAAATACTGAAAATAACAATTCGATTAGCAGAAAAGAAATATCAACTAAATCTATTGAAAAGATCTAACAACAAAGCTTAATATACAGGAATGAATTGAGCAGCAATCTTAACCGAAAGGAATCAAACAACTATATTTAACTAAGAAAGGAATTGAACAGCAATCCTTAACTAAGAAAGGAATTGAATAGCAATCTAAGCAAAGAACAACAAACCAAATTAAGTGTAACCACATGACAAATATGGAGTAATTGAATCAGTAATCTTATTCTAACATAATGGAAAATAACCACAGGTATAAAGGAACGACAATTGCAATTAAATTTAAACAACAGTGAAATGAATAACAATCGCAATTATATGTGAACTGTAGCTAAATGAACAACAATTGCAACTGTAAATGAACAACAGAATCCGAATTAGACAGTGCAATATTTTTTTGGAATGAACAACATGAAATTTCAAGTTGTGAATAATAATCTCGCTATCCAATTACGATTTTGATATAACAGAGAAATTTAGTGAAATGTTCAGAAACAAAAGATTACTAAATAAAACGAATTAAAGGAATGCAAAGGAAATCAAACCACACACGACTGTAATTGTAAAATAATGATACAAGAAGAAAGTGGATCCACTAGGGTCGGGCCCTTAGCCACTAGGGAAGCACTACTGCGGTTACTTTAGGATCAAATAATGGAACAACAACTGAGTTATTAATCATAAATGGCAGAGTTACAGCTATCGCTCTTCAAAGAGAGTCGATGATCAAAGTTAAGTTTACAACAATAACTTCTATAAATTGACAATAATATTCACCCCCAGGGCTACCAGCACTATCCCTTTTTATAATGGCCAGGCGGAAGTATCAAAAATACAGATAAGTCTTGAAGCAACAATCCCTTTCAAAGGATCCTGAGGGATTTGCCATATCTTTGATCTCCAACTTATCATTTTGTGTTTTTCCGATGATGCCGTGTTTCCTCTTCCTTTTCCTGGGTTATGCACTCCTTGATCTCCTCATCTAGATATGGCTTCCTGTCAAAGGGACAGTAGTTGCTTCTGCTTTGCCTTTTCCTCTTGAATAGTGATTTTCCATTTTCTTCACTTTCTGTATAGAAAAAGAGAATAATTAGTCATTTTTCACCAATCACAAATCTCCTTAGTTCTACAATAATTCTTTAATCATATTTCCATCTTAGAGTGTAAATAAGTTGTAATTCAAAGGAAAAGATAAAGAAATAAATGGTAAATACATACCTTTTCCAATGCTCAACATAGACCCCATTAGAGCCTTCCTTTGTTGGTTTCTAACTTATGTTTTCACTTGATCTATTGCATCTATAATTCAATTTTATGTTAGAGGAATGTAAATCTTTTGCTTCTTCGATGAGGAAAGTATCTATTCTCAAAATTATTTTTGAGTCATTCAGAGTTTCCCTCAAAAATATTATTCTACAACAATGATGAAACCTCTAATATTTGCCTCTATTGTAGGTGCAAGTGTAGGTGAGGAGAAGAAAAAGATATGGAACACCCAAATGTGGTACTATACAGATTAATTGAATCTATTGGTGTCAAATTACAAATACTCATGGAAATGGACAGGTAAGCTGAGATCGGTGCACCATAAAACCACTAGATTTTAACCTTGCTTCAAAATCTTGGTCAATCATAATAACATGCTTTCTCTCCTTCATGCTCAGATGCTTAGAGTTATATTGAGAATGGTTGCTCTATTTTTGTTGTGATAATTTATTCGAACAACTTTTTGGTTATAAAATGTTTTGTGAAAAATAGTGGGTTCTCAAAATCTGTTGTTATTATTTTTTTAATTATCTAAAAAGATTATGCACCTAAATGGTTTAATTAGGTTTAAACAACGTAGTAATGACTTTCTCCCTAATTCTTTTTCCCCGTTTATATATAATAGAAATAAAAATGTATGTGTAACTTTGAGCCATTCTTCTCATCTGTCCTACCCATTAATACATTCCATCCATAATGAGGAAACCTTGTGTTTTGATAGTGTTCATCCATAATATAAAACCATGATAGCATACTTCTCACTCCAAAGGTCTTTGTGGATGTCTCTTCTCAGGACTAGTTGGTCTGTTAACAGGATTTTCACAATTTAATTTACCAGAAGTGTTGATTATTGTCTTTAATGTTAATTTGGGTGATAAACACTTCCTAGTGAGAATACTAGGAAGCCCAATGCCTTTTATACTATGCTCACGGTTCTCTACTTTTTATCTCACATAAAATAGAATCCATTTTCAATAAAAAATCATTGTATGGGCTGGGTGAACTAAACTTTTCCCTCTAAATACATAATCATTGGATATAGGTGGATAAAAAATTTCCAATTTTTCTCAGAGTTCATCATGCCACTCAAGGTCTAGGAACTCACAGACTCCTAAATTCCACTACACATGTTACTTTATGGGTCTCAATATGGTCAGAAGATTGAAACCTAGGCAAGAAGGTTTGAATGTGATTACTTATATCAGTGGTTGATCTCAAATTTAGAAATTAATTTTAATTAGTATTATCTCTGAGTATATCCTCTACATGCAGCAAGCAAGCCTTAAGAATTCCCAGTACCTATATGCTTGAAAAGTTGAAAGGTGTATGATATGGAAAGATTTCAAATATGTGAGAGATGTTGTCCCAAAACCCTTCACCTAAGAAAGGAAAATGTAGTGATGGATTATTGGATTCGAAAGATATTTAAATGGACCAAAAATTGGGTGTCCTCCAAGGCTCTGTATAAATGATTGCTTCTGCAAATCAAGATGCAGATTAAAACAACCATGTTTTCAATGGGTCGTTTCCATGTGGGAAGACATAAATTTAATCACTTCTAGTGGTGATATAATCAGGGAAACGTTTAGGGGCCAATATCCGCAAGTGGGCCAATTTTCCATGGTTTTTCCAAAAAATGATTCGTTAATTTCCATTTTTCTAAACATTATTCGCCCAAATTTTATAGTATAAAATTGTTTTATCATAAAAATCACTGAAATTTTATATAGAGACTATATTAAAATTATTATAATTTGAATAATTTTATGTAAAAAAATTGCCAAACATTTTATAAATTGCATATTATGTACTAGTCAAATTCGCCAAGGTTTTTAAACTTTAAAATAAATTTCCATCATTAAAATTTTCCCTGGATATAATGGAAAATTCAACTATCAAAACAATGATCTCTGATATGCTTAGAATGGGAAATGATAAATCTTTTGTTCAAGGGTTTAGCACACATCACATTGGTCAAAGTTGGCACAATGATGATGGATCATTTGGAAACTTAGGTATCCAAAATCCTCAGACCCTCATTTATACTACTATGGATGTCATTGATATTGTAAAATTAGTATTTTTTTTAATGTCATGCATTTAGTTCGAATATATTCAAGTTTTGGACATGCAGGGGTTCATCATGTAGAAGGTAAGAAATTTTTTGCATATTATTGAATAATCCACAATGGGTTGGATATTTGATATGGAAGTTTGTATGTGCAATAAATTAATATTAAAAATTTCATGTCACTTTTTATTTTAGTTGGCTTGACCATTTTCATGAATTATTATCCTCGGGCTCAAAATATTTCAAGAATTAAAATTAGACTCGATTGTGCCATTCAGTCAACATGGGGTTGCATGATTATATGTTTAGCAAAGATTATGCCCTTATGTGTTGAGCCCTTTTTTTAAAAGCAATGCCTATACATGTAATTTAAAAGATTGCCATAACTCCTCACATAATTCATTAAAGGGTGCTAGCTTAATGGAAGAGCATTTGACTTATAAGAAGGAGGTTGGCAGTTCAATTCCATTATGCCCTAATATAAATTAATAAATGATATTTTAGTTTATTTTTAATTAAATACTTTTTTATATTGAGTTATTTCAATGGTGAGATATTTTTCTAGATTTATTACTTTATATTGTCTCTAAAGAGACAAAAGCGATATTGTATATAATTTTTTATTGTCTCTACAGAGAAAATAGCTAGTATTAAAGACATATTGTCTCTATAAATATAATATGTATTTAATCCCAACCACTGCCTCTCAAGATACAAATGAAATTTTCCCGTAAGAGACAATAATGCTTGTGTTATATATTGTCTTTACAAAGGAAAATTTTGAAGACAATAATTTGAGACACTCACTTAAATACAATATTTAAGACAATACACAAGTTTTTTTTTGTCTCAAGTTAAAATAATTTACCCAAAAAATTGTCTCAAATATTGTCTTAAAAAAACCCTTTATGTTAAAGTGTCTCAAAACTTGGCCTAAAACTCATTTTCAAAGCCAACTTATTGACAAACTGTTGAGACTAGCCCAAGGACTATTGGTGTGGGCTATTTGGATGGGACAAAATCAATATATCTCCAATTAGAAACATGAGACTCAAGATAAAATCCTTGTTCAATTGTAATTTTACTTTATCTCCCACTCTTTATGACCTCTCTGTCCTGTGTTGATCATTTTTGGTGTTGTATTTCTCCTATGACTTCTTTAGCGCCTCCTATAATTATACATGGATTTTCCTAATCTTATCAAAGGAAGAAACATAAAGCATCCCTTGTGAGATCGTTCCTCACTCCTCCCTAATGCCAGCATACTACTTCCAAAATTAAAGTTGAAAAATATCCAAAACAATGGTGGCATGCTGATTAAAGTGTGGTGCTCTATTATAAGACTGTTGTATATCAACTAAATTTCAATCATAGGTCTTCAAATAATTCTAATTATAACCCCTAAAATTTTGTAAGTCTTTTTGACTACTTATGTTTACCTATTTTTCTGTGAATAGTGTATACATTTTCAATCATGTGTCTATATTCTTCCATAATGTAGTCTGCAATGCATTGTGAAATCTAGTTACCTTGTTTGAAATGATGCTCCTTAGTATTCCAAAATGCATCAGAGCAAGTTCAAAGAACAATTTCATTGCTTATTACACCATGATAGCTTTTTAATAGAGCATGAGAATGAACTCCTTGTTGAACTTGTAAACTTCCACAAATAAGTAGTTGTGTCCCTTCTCAGTTGTTGGTAAACCTCCCATAAAGTCTACGGAAACTATTTCCCACAAATGAGTGGTTATAAGTAAGGGATGATATAGACCTCATTTTTTATTAATGGGTTCATTGGTACAAAAGTATACATCCTCTAATGAACCTAGCTACTTGGATAAAAAATAATATCAATTTCACTTATGATCCAACATGGCATATGACCTTTATGCCATGGAAATCCATAAAAGTTCTGAAAAACGATCTAGAGTGTCCAAAATTCCTCTTTTTTATTATTATTATTATTATTATTATTATTATTATCTTATTATAGTCTCTATCCCTAATAATATATTTTCTATTTCCACTTATTTCCCATTTGCATTCCTTTATGAATTCCTTAATATTTTGAACGTTTTTCCTTAACTCACCCTAGTAAGTGGGAACAAAGTCTTCATTTATAAAGATTCTTGACCTTTTTAAGCCTCTAGATTTACTAAGTATTCCATAGTCATGGTTATTAGAACTTACCTTCACATAGATCAACCTATCTTTATGTTTGATTATTTTTTCTAGCGTCTTTTCTTTTATGAAATAAGTTGTTTTAATTTGTGATTTAATTTTTAGTTCTTCTATTACTATGGCTAGTATGTCCTTATCTTTCTCCTTTTCTATACCAACAATTATGAGATTCAATGTTCTCCACTTCTCCCCATATATTTGGTTTCAAAATGTTTTTACTTGTATCTTATTATTTAATAAATTTCTTTGCTATAATTCATCATTTAGAAGATAAAATACAATAATTTAAAATCTAATTAATAGGATTTTCATCCAAAAATAAAATACCCTCTACTAAACCATGTGTATAAAGAAAGATTCAATATTGTGAAGAAACTAGCTTACAAATATTTACAAATAATTGAAAATTGAAAATAAACTTACCCCCTAAAACAATAGTTACTAAATTCAAATTTGACTTTGTATTTGGATTTGATTTGATTCGATATGAAAAAAATTGAATAACGAAAAAAGTGAGAATATACAACGTTCAAATATCTTTCTTTTTTTGAAATTTAAAATATTGAGATGAACAATCGTTATATTCAAAACCTCAAGGAGAATTCATTAAATCTTTCTCTCAAAAGAATACTTTTGTTTATTTATCTTCACTTCATGCCAAAGATGTTATCTAAGATGGTTCAGAAATAATGAGGGACAAAATGTATTATACTTATTAGTATTAATGATTGGGAAAATATGTAAAAGTAAAATTCAATAATATGAGTAATAAAAACTCAAAACTGGAGTTTAATGTAAATAATGAAATATTTGATATTAAAAATATAATTCAATTAATCTTCACATACTAGGAAATTTATGTCTTAATCATTAAATAGATTCATGTAAACTTTGAAAATATAAAGGCATCCTCTTTACTAAAAACAGGAGGCATACCTTTGCTCAGGATTTCAAGTAGCCATAGGTTTAATAAGTGAAGGCTAAATCCTCCACTAATAAATAGAGACTCAAATACAAAAAAAAACATATTATTAGTTCCTTCCAAGGCATGACCCTAGCAATAAATTTGTATGTTGACCACAATTAGTTTATCATTGTTGAATGCAAGTTATAATCTTTAACTTTGAAAAAAAAAAATCTATAATAAAAAAGTTATTTTACAAACCTTTGATTGGACCATAACTTGAAAGTCTTTTCACAATACAATGTGATGTATATAATTTTATGATATAATTGCAATACTTATGTCATGATTTTTAGATATTTGTGTAGTGACTTTTCATTTTTAAGTTTCATAGGAAGACCATCTAAAATTAAAATCCTTAAAAATAACTCATGGCCACCTAAAAAATATATTTACCATTAAGATTTGTTGCTCATTATTATTTATCTGTTATTCAACACTTTAAAAAATAAGGATACAAATGTAAATGTGTAGACTTATCGGTGGTTACTACCCACTAAAATTTATTAGGCAATTAATTTTTCCACTTCATATATCAATTTAAAATTTTTCCGAAAACATAATTTCCACTTGAGTGGGAGGGACTACAACGCCTTAAAATACTTGGTAAATTCAAAATTTAAATAATTGTAAAAAAGTTTATTAATGGAGTTAGCATATTTCTAAGTAAACCCCAAACTTCTTTTAACCCATCCTTATCTGATAAAAAACAAACTCAAAAAATTGAAGGAAAAATTAAATTAAATGAAACTCATAGTCCTCACATGAGGAAACCTTGACGCTGCCACTTTTATTAAATGAAAAAGAAAAAATACATATCTTATACAAGTGCATTTAGTTAGGGAGATAAACAACCTCCTAAGAAGTAGGATCTAGTTCCTAATTACAACCAAGAATTAAAACAACCTAACTAATCATTTCTCCATTATTTTCAAGTTTCCCCCTTAACGGAGAAAGGATTTATTTCCATACCTAATATCTCCCTAAACAACTCAATTTTGATCTTCCCAAGGGGCTTAGTGAAAATATCAACAACACTTTCCCAAGTATTACAATATTCAAGAAAACATTATTTGAATGGTATCTTCTCTCTAATAAAGTGACACTGAGCATCAACACAAGATAAATTGCACTGTTTTCCAACTTGATCAAGCTCTGGTTGTCACATTTGATCATTGTGACCTTTTTTTCTTCTCCAACATCTTAAGTTTCATAGGAAGACCATCTAAAATTAAAATCCTTAAAAATAACTCATGGCCACCTAAAAAATATATTTACCATTAAGATTTGTTGCTCATTATTATTTATATGTTATTCAACACTTTAAAAAATAAGGATACAAATGTAAATGTGTAGACTTATCGGTGGTTACTACCCACTAAAATTTATTAGGCAATTAATTTTTCCACTTCATATATCAATTTACAATTTTTCCGAAAACATAATTTCCACTTGAGTGGGAGGGACTACAACGCCTTAAAATACTTGGTAAATTCAAAATTAAAATAATTGTAAAAAAGTTTATTAATGGAGTTAGCATATTTCTAAGTAAACCCCAAGCTTCTTTTAACCCATCCTTATCTGATCAAAAACAAACTCAAAAAATTGAAGGAAAAATTAAATTAAATGAAACTCATAGTCCTCACATGAGGAAACCTTGACGCTGCCACTTTTATTAAATGAAAAAGAAAAAATACATATCTTATACAAGTGCATTTAGTTAGGGAGATAAACAACCTCCTAAGAAGTAGGATCTAGTTCCTAATTACAACCAAGAATTAAAACAACCTAACTAATCATTTCTCCATTATTTTCAAGTTTCCCCCTTAATGGAGAAAGGATTTATTTCCATACCTAATATCTCCCTAAACAACTCAATTTTGATCTTCCCAAGGGGCTTAGTGAAAATATCAACAACACTTTCCCAAGTATTACAATATTCAAGAAAACATTATTTGAATGGTATCTTCTCTCTAATAAAGTGACACTGAGCATCAACACAAGATAAATTGAATTGTTTTCCAACTTTATCAAGCTCTGGTTGTCACATTTGATCATTGTGACCTTCTTTTTTTCTTCTCCAACATCTGGAAGAATTCTCCTCAACCAAACAACTTCACAAGTTGTTTCACAAAAAGCTTCTTATTTTGCCTCAGTAGATGACAATGATACAGTTGGTTGCTTCTTGCTACTGCATGAAATGATCCCAAATCTAATGCTAAAATCATATCCTATAGTAGATCTCATGTCATCCGGATTACCAACCCAATATGAATCTGAGTAACCTGTCAACTCAACATCAAATGAATTAGTATACTTAAGATCAAAATCATTTGTTCCTTTAAGATACCCGAGTACATAGTTTTCTTCTCTCCAATGGATTTCTAGAGGCCTCTTTGTAAATTGAATTAACACACTAACAAAGTACGATATGTTAAATTTGGTTGTAGTATTATAATTCAATGTTCCAACTAGTTGTCTATACATTATACCATCTACCTCCTTTGAGCTGTCATCAAAGTGAAGTTTCACATTTTGCTGCATTGGAACAAAAGAAACTTTGTATTGGTCCATCTTAAGCTTTTAAAGAAATTATTTGACATACTTACCTTGAGAGACAAAATTCTTACCAGCATCTCTCCAAACTTCAAGTCCTCAACAATAATGTAACTCACCAAGATCTTTCATCTCAAATACTTGTGACATCTACACCTTAATTCCATCAACTACTTTTTCAAAATTCCCTGTAATAATTAAATCATCAACATACAAGGAAATTGATACTACATCCACATTTACATCAAATTTCATATAAATATTTGTATCACTTTGACCTCACATAAAACCCTGTTGAATAAAGAAAGAATCTGTCTTCTCATACCATGACCTAGGTGTCTGCTTCATCCCATACAAATATTTCTTTAATCTGCAAACTAAATGTTCTTGCCCCTTTTTCACAAACTATTTGGATTGTGTCAAATACACCTCCTCTTTTAAATCACCATTCAAAAAAGCATATTTTACATCTAATTGGTGAAAGTTCCAATGGTACTTTGTAGCTAATGCAATTAATAGTCTAGCAATATTTAATTTATCTACGGGTGAAAATGTTTTTGCATAATCAATGCCCTCATTTTATGAGTACCCTTTTGTCACCAATCTAGATTTATATTTATCTATATTTTCATCTTCTTTAAACTCAGGTTTGTATAACCATTCAAATCCTATGGGATATTTACCTTTAGGAAATTAATTCAATTTCCATGTTTTGTTTTCAATTATAGATTCATATTATTACTTCATTGTTTTTCTCCACTCTTCATGTTCATTAGCTTCGTTAAAACTCATGTGTTCTATGACATTCAAAACACTACTCAAAATGGCATATTCCTTATACCTTTTAGGTAGGTGAATCTATCGAGTATATTTCCTTCGCACTTCACTATCTTCACCCCTGTTTTCTAAAGATACTTCTCCACCTCTAGGTGAATTTTGACTATTGGTGGTGTTCATATCAATAGATTCTCCCTCAAATTTCGATTACTCATTGTCTTCCGCTTCTGCTTTATTGTCTTCAACATTAGGAAGTATATGCAACCTTTCACAGTTGTTTTCCTTGTTTCCTTCATCTACCTTCTCATGGAAAATTACCTCTCTACTTGGAAACACTTTGTGAATAGAGGGATCAAACATTTATAAGCTTTAAATTTTGAATAGTATCCTACAAAAATACATTTGATGCCTTTAGGATCAAGTTTCCTTTTGTTCTCCTTTGGAATATGTGAGGCTTTACACCTAAACACCCTCAATTGATGAACAACTTGTTTAAAACCATACAAGGCTTCAAATGGGGTCTTCATATCATGATACCTTGTTGGAATTTTGTTATTTAAATAAATTGGATTACTAATGGCCTTTCCCAAAAAAGAAATTGAGAGATTCTTGCCTTTGATCATACTCAATGCACACTCCACCAATGTTCCTTTTTTCCTTTCTACAACACTATTAAGTTGTGGAGTGTAGGGTACTATAAATTTCTACATTGTTCCATGATCCTTGCAGTCCTTGATGAAGTTCCCCAACCTATATTCTCTTCCTTGATCTAAACAGATGATGCAATATCCCTCGTAAAAAATTCATGAAAAAAAATATAAGACCAAGGTTATGGGACACATATTCCAAGATGAATGATGGGGAAATCATCCTAGTGGGGTGTCACTTTGGTTTATGAATGGCTAAGGAAATTAGCAAAGGAAAAGGCAAAGGCTTTGGAAGGGAAAGAGGCATTATTTGGTATTTATTTATGAGAATAATGGAAAATAGGAGAAAAGGAAAGTGAAAGATCACATGTTTCATGTGAGGAGGAAAATGAAGGAAAATAATGGAAATTTAAAGAAAATAAAGGCCTCAATGAGAAAAAGGATTCTAAGGATCAGTTCATCGACTTTTGTCAATTCAGTTTTGGAGCACTCTCTCTATTTTCTCTCTCGCACTCTTTGGATACAGACATTTCTTGGAGCACTTCAAAATTGGATCAGGAAGAGCAAAGAAGGTAAAGGAAAGCAAGGATCAAGTAAGGAAGAGAAGGATCTAACAGCTACAACAGGATTCTTTGCAAGTATCGATTTGCATGTGTGATTTCCTTGCTAGATTTAGCATGCATGGTTATGCATGTATTTTCTTTGCTCCCTTAATGTCACGAGTATGGGTTTTTCTAGTTGTGACAATTTTTTATAGCTTAGTTGTGACACCCCCTCCTCCCACATCTACCCAATTAACCGACCAACCAGGGTAAACATGTGACAAGAGATGCCACTATAATGGATTCAACCTTCATGGTGACCTTAAGGAAACAGAATCGACGGAAACACATCAACCATACCTTGCACATCAGCAACAACAACCCCATGAGACATCTCAGCCACTCAGACATCTTGCCCCTGGGCCCCACTGACCTTTTAAGCATATTAACCTCTAGACTCTCTCATGCTATGGGCATGCTAGTGGCCAGGGACCTTTGGATGCTATCACAAGCTTGCATGCCAGTGTCCAGGGACTTTTCCCAGCAGACTTGTGCCAGCGTCTATGGAATTCATGGCACTTTTCCAGTTCAGAATTCCAACCACTGCACAGAACTTGTTATAACTTCCAGAATCCATCAAAGACATGATGAAAAAAATAATAAAGTAGAAATAAGATTTATGACTAAGCCTAACCATCCCCAACCGAGACTAAAAATTTTTCAAACACTTGGAATCAATGCAACCTACAGGTCTAGGATACAAGACAGAGCATGAATTATTTAAATCACTTATGAAACATGACAAGAAGGATCACCATCTTATCCATTTAATTTTTATAACATAAATTAGGTATTGCATCCATCATCTTAACATTCATAAGTAAATACATGAAATAACCATGACATGAACCAGTCAATTAACCATGCTTATAACCAACATAAAACCATGTCAATATCAAAGATATGACAACCATTAAATCCACATATAAACAAGTGAAAAAGTAAGAGAACTTATATTTCATTAATCATAGGCAAATTTGACTAAGTTTGGGACTTCCACATACCACCCGATCGTAGACATGGCTAAACCAAATATTTCTTTAAGCCAGTCACCACCATGCCATATTCCAAGCATGAATGTGGGATCTCACAGAAAAACAATCCTAAAAAAAACCAAGGGAATCTAGAGGTTAAACCACCTCCACCCTCATCAAACCATGATCACACCAAAACTATTCACAATTGAACCGGACTTGGAATGCCATCTAGAATTCAGCACTATCCTTGAGGAATTTTCTATCTCCTTGTCTCTCGGGATTTACTGCAATCCAATCCCTAATCATTACGCCCTAAACTGAGACCAGTCTCTCAGTCTTTACTGCAATCCAAACCCAGATCACTAGGCCCTAAACTGATACTCCTCCCTCGAGATTTACTATGTATTCCACCAAAACCGGTCAAAGTATTCCTAGGCCTTTGGGAATGAACCTTGAGACCACCTCTGCCTCGGATTCTGAAATCCATCTGGAAAACCAAAGTTCAAAACTAAAATAAACATTCCAACATGATGGCATCCTGAAAAAGGCAAGGATAGGCCAAAAACCACTATCATAATCTGAAAACACCATGCAACCGACAACAAAAGAATCATACACCAACATGAAAAGAAATGCATGTCCAAACCAACCCGGAAATCACACATGCAAAATGTTACGACAAGTATTCCTTTTGAAGCTACTTGATCCTACTCTTTTCATTGATCCTTGCTTTCCTTCCTTTCCCTATACTTGTTTTTCCCTTCCTTGATCCAAATATAGAGTGCTCCAAGAAAACTCTAAGTGACCAAGAGTGAAAGAGAGAGAGAATAATGAGAAAGCTCCAAACTTGAACTAGAAAAAGGTTACCAACTGATCCTCAAAATCCATTTTATGAATGAGGCCTCTAATTTCTTCATTTTCCATTATTTTCCTTCAATTTCCTCCTCACATGCAACCTGTGACCTTTCACTTTACCTTTCTCCTAATTTCCTTTATTTTCATAAATAAATGTGCCAAAAATGCATTTTTTCCTTTTAATGCCTTTGCCTTACCCTTTGCCAATTTTCCTTAGCCAAAAACACACATCGAGTGATGCCCACTAGGATATATTTTCCAAACATTCAACTTGTAATAAGTGTCCCTTAACCATGGCCTTATTTTTCTTTTATTAACTTCTATTTCGGGAAATTTTCACCAAGGTTGTTATGTAGGTTTTAACCCCGTACAGAAATTACCTGCATATGAATTCTAAAACACAGAAAATAAACAATTCGAGAGCATAACACATAAAACACATATACACAGAGATTTTCCCCTGGATCCCAAAACTGGGACTACCAACTTGATTTTTCATTATGTTCCTTTCAACGTTATAATACATATTTATACATGCTAAACCATCCAATAACATGGATCGAAAACCATCGCGTCCAATACCATGGACCGAAAACCATCGTGTCCAAAAACATGTGCGAAAATCATGCACAAAACCATAGGTGGGTCCGCCCATCCTATCATAGGGTACAAAACCAAAACATTTCGGAGCGCTACCTCGGACCCCATAAAGTGGGGTTACAGGTACGTCTCAAACCCCCTATGACACCCCCTCACTACACAATCGGCGCAAGGAAGGGGGGCTCCACCCCCCTCTAATCCCCCGGTTAACAATGTGGGCTAGTCATGGAAAGAATATAACACAACCCAACATTCTCCCACTTGTTTTTTTCTTTCCATACGAGGCCACAAGAGAGCTTAGTCATTTTTCCAGCCTTGAAACGCCCATTGTCTCTCTAAACCAAGAGAACTTCTCAGAGCTCACAGATTTTGTCAATGCATCTGCAGTATTCTTCAAAGTGTCCACCTTTACCAGCAACACATTTTTGTCTTCTATCATATCCCTCACAAAGTGATACTGAACATCAATGTGCTTTGTCTTTGAATGATATGCGGGGTTCTTTTCCAAGAAAGTTGCACTTTGGCTGTCATAGTCTATCCTTATCGCTCCCTGTACTAACCCCATACTTGAACACAATCTCTACAACCAAACGGCTTCCTTTCTTGCATGAGTGGTTGCCATGTATTCTGCCTCTGTAGTTGATAGTGCCACTATAGATTGTTTCTTACTCATCCAACTGACTACACCTCCAAATAGGTTAAACACATACC
>APFE030356416.1:0-11270 GCA_000404065.3 Pinus taeda | reverse complement strand
CCTCCACCACCTCCATCACCAACAACACCACATCCTCCTCTTCCTGCTCCTCCTCCTCCTCTTCCTCCTCCTACACAACCTCCTCCACCTCCTCCTTAACTACCTTCGCCTTCGCTTCCTCCTCCTCCTCCTTCACCACCACCACCACCACCACCTCCTCCTCCACATCCACCACCACCACCACCTTCACCTCCACCTCCACCTGCTAAAGAATTTAAAAAACAAGTAAAATTGCATATCATTTAATTCTCTTTATTATAATACTTATTGATTCATTATTTATTGTGATAATTCAAATATCAATATATACATGATAAGATAACAAATAATGTGTAAAAAAAAATTCAATATAAATAAGTAATTGTGAGAACAATAATTTAATTAATAAAATTTAGTTTAGTTTTCTAGTTTAAATCAAATATTATTTTCAAAATTATGTGTGGCCACTCATGATTTTCAATATCAAAGTTGTAAAAGTGGTGAACATAAAAAATGAACACCTAAAAATCTACTTATAGTTTAATACACAACATTCTCATCTTTTATTTGGAAAAAAAAATAAAAAAATTCACATATTCATATTCAATATTTAAATATACAATTTAAATGTTAAATTTATTTGTTCATTAAAATTTTCAAAAATATATGATCAGAGCCAAATTCCAATTCAAATAAAAAAAGCTGAATTTATTTTCAAATACGATTAAAAAAATAAGACATCAAAGTGTATCACCCACGCAAGAAACATTTCCAATCCGTCCTTTGACAAACTAGGAAAGAGGTGAACAAATATATAATAGAATACTCAACATTTCAAATATGCAAACAAAATTAACCATAAACTTTATCCATAGTCGTAAAAATAAATTATAAACCATATTTTAAAAATTATCCATAAACTATGCAAAGAAAATTATCCATAAACTATGCAAAGAAAATTATCCATAAACCATATTTTAAAACAAGGCTCGAAAAAGAGGCATGGCTTCAAATGTATGTGCAAACAAAATTATCCACTCGTGCATACGGCTTTTTCAGTGTCTGCTTATCTACTCCTTTACGTAAGAACTCCGTGCGTTGTATTCCCTCTTGTTTATAGGCTTTCTCTTTGAGTGTAAAATGGTGTTGAGTAGCTTTCTTGGTTTCTTTGATTGACCTCGACTTGCTTGCTCATACAAGAGCATTTTTGCTTTCGAATGGCTCGCTGGTTCCTATTTATTAAGATTAGATACTAACGCTACTATCGACAAAGAAAACTATCCATAAACTTTATCCATAGTCGTAAAATAAGTTATAAACCATATTTTAAAACAAGGCTCGAAAAAGAGGCACGGCTTCAAATGTGCAAACAGAATTATCCATGAACAATATCCAGAGTTGTATGAAAAAATTAAAACGAAGATCGAAGATGAAGACTCAAGAATATTAACATAATTCGAATGGACAGAAATGGCTACTTACCTCCAGCGTCATTGGAAGTAGAGTTATGAAGTACTAGGTGCGTTGACGGTTGATCGAACACACAATCTTCATTTATTCAGTCTGACAAAGATACACAGATCGAACACACGACCTTCAAAAATCTTCAGAGATATTTAGTCTGACGCTCTTTCATCAAAGATACAGATCGAACACACCACCTTCGTATTCTCAGTCTGACGCTCCTTCATCAGAGATACAGATCGAACACACTACCTTCGAATGCTCAGTCTGACGGTCTCCAAACAAAGACACACGCCCTTCAAAAATATTCATCTCACGCTCAATCTACATGTAGAATTATGAAGTTCTAGGTGCGTTGAGCCTAGATCAAACACACAATCTTCAAATATTCCGTCTGACACCTTCCCAACAAAGATATACGACCTTCAAAGATGCACAATCTTTATATATTCCATCAAAGATACGGATCGAACACAAGACCATCATATCATATATCCAGTGTGACGCTTTCCCAACAAAGATGCAGAGGAAACAACATTGACGTTACTAATCAAAACACTATCAGCGAACAATTTGGGCATGCCCATTGTTTCCGTCGTCAAGAAAATAAAGAAAATCATCGCATATTGGCACGGAGAGATTGCTATTGTGAAATCCGTCTGTAACGACGAGGAAACGGCTATTAAAGAAACGACTCGAATTCAAAACGGCTATTAAAGAAACGGCCCGAATTCAATAATACGATTATAAAAGAAAAAAGTTACCCAAATAGAAAGTAAAATGTTATTTTTAGTGACAGCTTGAAAAAAAAAAAGTAATGTAAATTTAAAGAGCAGTCCACCAAAAAAGCAAACCGTTATATCAAAAAAATACGAACCAAAATAATTAACCTTTAAATTTTAAAGAAAGGTAAAGTAAAAGATTAAAAGTTAAATTTAAAAAGATTGTTAATTGCTTCTTTGTGGTGTTTCATGAGATGCAAATAGATAGGCCCCGCGCCTATCATCCTTGGTGAGTTTTGTGCTCACCCACTTCACCTTGATATCATTTTCAGTGTAATGTCACTCATCTATTGTGTCTGGAGGTAAAAAATTGGCAATTTCAAAGTGAGAAAGACCAAACAGTTGATACCATTTTCAATTTAATCTCACTCCATTGCGTTTAGAGGTAAAAAAAAAAAATGGGCAATTTCAAAGTAAGAAAGACCAAATGGTTGATGGCAAAATAAAAATTTAAAAGTTAAATTTTAAAATAACATTTATTTTTTTTAAGTAAAAAATGACAATTTCAAAGTTAGAAAGACCCTCTATTTAATTTCTTTTGTAGTAAACAAGACAATTTCAAGGTTAAAAAAGTAATAGTGATATTTAAAAACTCAATGTGTAAATTGGTTTCTTCAAAGTGCACATAATATGCACAAAGTTAATTCTTAAATCTGAAATGTCAATCTTTATCTCAGTGACTCACACTATCCTACTTGGTTTGAATTCACACAATTACCAAATTGAGTGAAAGTAATTATACATAATTTTTTTTTGCTAAATAATAAAATTGTCAAAATAAAATTTGAGGATATGTTGTTAAATAAGATAAAAAATTATTAAAATCATATGGCTTAATAACATTTTTCACTAATAAAATAACTTTTTTAACTAATACATAAAATCATACAGATTAATAATCATCTTGATTAAAGTCATGGATTAACAATGCTCTTCATTAGTAATTAAAAAATAATTAATTTATAGTTTTTCTAAATACTTTAAGGTTGGAAAATTTGAATGATAAATATGTAAATAAGATATTTTTTTGAAAGTTTGAGAGAACCTATTTTTTTCAATATTTCTAAGAGCTTTGCAATACTCTAGGAGTATCAAAAACCTATCTACTAAATCACCGAGGGTTTTTTTAAGTACAACCAATTAGTTATTGGATTAAAACAATGAGGGAAATATAACCTTTGAACACTCTGACCACTATAATGTCTAATACAATATGTGCCTGTCTAATATAATATGTGCCCCTTAACGAAAAACCATAATGAATGGCAAAACACTAATATGACCCATGGCCACTAGTTTACTGTGATCACTCATACTCTTAGATAATTACAAACCCTTCCATTATACAACCTCTAACAACTATTACTATAAAAAAACAATGACACTTGAAAATTCTTAAGGGACTAACTCTAACACTAATTAAACCATAGTGCACTATGATATTTAGAACACAATGAATTCTAGAAACTATGACCCCTAGTACACTTTATGATCATGACATTGTAATTCTTGAAATTTTACAAGACACATTAGTATTAATATCTAACACATTAACTATAACATTAAAACTATAACTTTTATGTACCTAAAGTGGCATAACACTCATAAAGTTGAATGAAGTGTAACTCCAAATTGAATTCCATAAGAAAGGAATATAATAATTGTTGTGTATTTTGGAGCTTATATTTTGATCATCGATATTGACCCAAAAATCACTTTTGTGAACCAACATATGGTAATGGTTTGGATTATCAATATTGACCCAAAACACACTTTTGAAGAGTCAACGTATGGTAATGATCTTGATGAGTACTCGCATTTCACCCATTAGATGATACAATGACGGTGTATATTTTGTAGATCAATTAAGCTCTTAATGTTGGTGTCCAAAGTTCATTTCAACTATTATTCCTTCCATCAATTAATATTATTCAAGTATAGATATGTTTGTTTCTATATTTAGTTATATGTATTTCAAAATTATAAAAATTCTAATTTTCTAATTTGTGTTTATATTACTATGTTAAATATACGTATTGTGAAATTAATTTTTTGATATCTCAATTATTCTTTTCTTATTTCTAAATATTTCTTTATGAGGGGGAGTCATTTTTCATGTCTAGGGAGAGTCTCCAACATTAAACTCACTATTCTGCAATAAATTGGTCAAATGATCATGGCGAGAAAAATATACAACTAGGAAAACATTGGTGACATGCTGAATATGAAGCGGTATGAATGTGAAAATTCTAATAAGTCCATTTGGTTCCCCTCTTTCCTAATTTGGCTAGACATGAAACAAGCTTCACTACTTAGCCCTCAGGAAAACTTTAAGAATCTTCCAATAGATAGAGAGTACCTCACGACATACAAAAAATGTTTCCTCCATCATCACACATTAATTACCCCTATAAATAATCTAAGCTCGATATGTTGACTCTTTAGATGCAGACCAAGAAGATATTTTGTATCAACCTACAATTGACCAAATATATATATGATTAGTTAATAATCTAACATAATATTCCTAATTCCACCACAAGCTCGAGAAGAACAAGGTGATATATTTTTACTCCTTCCAGATGTTGAACAAGAAGAAGAAAGGGAATAACAATTATACACAATCATTTAAATTTGACCTCTAAGTAGTACCTGTGACATAATCTCATAAGAATATTGCATGAAAGACTCACGGAGTTGAAAAACAATAGGGAAGTAAACATATCAATAAAGGGGAATGAAATATTTCTAGGTATTCAACTAGAAGACCCACAACAACAATAGAATCTACACTTAATTACATGAAAAAAAATTGAGGATACCCTATAAAGGGTAGAAAACAAAAGAAGCCTAGAAAATTAGAACAATTTCTAGAATAATCTATTGGGCCTGATGTCTTGTAGTTCCTTGGACATGGAAAATATGTATGCATTGAAAGATTACTATAGAAAATGATGGTAGTTCAGCAAACACAGGAACATAAACAATCGACTCTAGAAAAAGTCAACATAGAAGGAAGCTCATCATAGGTAGAGGACCAAGGATAGTCAACTGAACGCAATAGGAGAAAAAAACCTGATCAAATCAAACTCATACTGACGAAGTTTTATCCAAGCATTCTAGTTTTGATGACATATTAAGTTGGATATTAACAATATTCATCTATAAAGAGAACAACACAAATTGGAGATTTGGTTGGAATGTTACAACTAGGAAATAGAACAATATAATATAAACATTCCAATAAGAACTAATGATCCACCTTTTATAGTCCAACCATTAGTACATAATACGGTAAACCACGCCTTATATATGCCTATAATTATTCTAATCTCCATAGTTATAAGTTAATTATTAGGTTGATGGAAGATATTTAAAGCCCATGGAATATGTTGGAGCATTCATAGTAATATTGACGTATTTCACCGCTAAAATTTTCCGCTAAGATTTTTTGTTGCTGTTGAAATATGCATGCAATTTTATTTATTTTTATAAATAACCACACTATAATTTGTAATAAAGTTATAACTTAGTTAATTTCTATTGTTTTCTTAATCTATGAAATGTGATAGGAATCATAGGGTACCCATTTTGATGGTTATCATGGATTGAATTTTATTTGGAGTTAGATCCATTTAATTTATATGGCTTCCCTAGTTTGTCTTAATTTAATGTTAATTTCTTCTTTTAACTTAAATTGGAAATAAATTACAAAATAGATATTCCTATAATTATGCTCATAGTAAGAATAGATCTTCCATAGTTATAATTTAATTATTATGTTGATCGTATATATTTAAACCGTATGGAATATGTTGGAATATTCATGGTAATATTGACATATCAATGATAAAATTTCTGTCAAAATTAGGTATACTCTATTAATTAAATTATCTAAAATTAATTAATTTAAGAAAATCGCATAGCAACACATCATATTGGGAATGTGGTATTTCTAAGCCGTGGTAATGTAAAAATAAATGTTTCCAATTAAAAGATTTCCATAATAATAGTGAGGTGAAACTACATGGATAAACATATTTTTATATATTATATAACTCCAATAACAATAAGAATAATAATGAAGATATAGTTTAGTAACTTTTATGAATTGTTTAATCTTGGTTAATGCAATATTTATAATGGGTTTAGTGTTTTGATTCTTATCATAATTTGATGGCTATAGAAATTTTCCATCCATTTAATTATATGGTCACAATAGTTATAACAAAACCAATAAATAATTTTATAGTGAGAATATTCTATATATAGTATATTTTAAATTAATTTTCAAACAATTTTTTTAATTAAATTGAGAAGGAATAGTGATCATAACTACATTTTAAATCAATCTCAACCTTCTATTAATGACTAATATTAAAAACATTAATTATTGATTAATGAATCTCTAGCATCAACCTATTGATCTTTGATAATTAAATTAATATTATAGAAATCCTATTATAAGGTATACACACTATCAACATAACAAAATTAAGGAATCATAAATATGTTTTCACAAATTTATTTATATGTATTTCAGATTTGTAAATTATGTATTCAATTTTTTTTATTCATTGATATATATATTAATATACATCAATATATATATATATATATATATATATATATATTTTTTTAATATATTTGTTAATATGATTTTTTTAATATTTTTGTTTCTTTTTGTGTAATCAATTCTAAGTTAAATTTTGAGGCTTCCTATTGAAATTCAAGGCATTGTTGAGTTCAATGCAATGGATTTCACTAACTTTCATTGATATTTAGAGTCTATGAAATACCTTCTATTAAAATTATGGAAATCTCGAATGCGTTCCCATTTATTTCTTTAGGAATCGAATTTAAAGGATACAAACCAAAATATATTGAAATCATTATACACATATTAATGTTTCTCTAACATCATTATTTAACCTTCCACATGATTTGGAAGAGAGTGTATTAAAATATAAAAATATATTTTTGATGGTTCTTGACTAGTTAATAAATATATTTTAGGAAAAACATTAAAATATATGAAATCTAATAAAATAGATATACACTCAATGGGAAAGGTAATACTTTTCGTTAAGAAGGACATAATTGTTCAATAGTACACATTCTTTAGGATAGGTAACACCTAGATCACCTCCTATTGCAACTCTTGTACTAAAAATGTTCATATTTTTATTATATATGTACAAATTCCTTAGTTTTCGTTGTGATCAAAAGAAGCCATGAAGGCGAAACAAACTTGGACATGCATAAAAGACTTTAATGAAATAAAAGAAGCATTCATTATTTCTTTCACTAAAGTGAAATATAATTACATTTATGCATCCTAAATTATCTTTCATCATTTCAAAGAGAAAATCTCATGAAATATACACACCCTTCACATTGAGGATTTCCATCCGTACTATGTCAAAAAGCCTTGCAACATGAAAACATTAAATGACCCACAACTTTATTCCTTCTTAGTTATTCAAAATATAATAGTTTTATTAAAAAATGTCTCTTGTTATTCTTCTCTTTTACTTACTTAATTATTTCATTAATATTTCCACAACAGTGCCATGTTTTTTCTTTCTTCTCAAAGGGTCCTATCTAGTACTAAAAATTTCAAGGATGGAAATTTATTTTAAAGCTTATAAACCTTGTCTAACATTAGTACTCCCTAATATGCATAATGTAATATTACAACATGGAATATTAACCCACTCTAAATATTATGCCCAAAAAATTTCTCTACTATGTGGAAAATTATCGAGCTTATTTAGATTGGAACATTGTTTATTATACCAAGACCTGTAGACTATCCGTAAATATTATCTCATTTTCCGCTCTACTTAGTCTTCCCCTTTCCTCTTCAAGGGTGATTTAAGTCACAGAGAATGAGAACTCAACATATTTCTTTTGTTATACCTAACTACTTTAAGCATTAAATATGTTAATTGAGTACCCTACTAATATATGTGGGATTTACCACTTCCTTATTTGTATGGGTCTATAGCTATGCATAATCATTTCTAACTTATTCTTTATCTCCTATTATTGTTGACATAATTTTCTCCTTGTTCACATTCACTAGCAATCTAAGAAATATATTGTTCCTTATTCCAATTCCCCAGCAAGGCCCCTTTATTCATGTAGAAAAGTTGGACATATATATTTTAATTTCTGTGCTCCTATGAATTTTCATTATGCTAATGAAAATAAATGTACGAAGAATTGTGTTGATGATTACATTGGAATGTGTTGGTTACACTTATTGAAAAGTAAATCTCAAGCTTTCAAAACTTTTAAGGATATTCATGTATGGAATGGATATGAATAATAATCACATATTGGCTCTCTTCATATTGTTAATGGAAGATAATGTACTCTAATGAATATGAAAAATATCTTTGCAAACATAGCATTCAACATCAGAGCATAGTTGCATACAATTCTCAACAAAACTATGTAGTTAAAAAAATGAACATTACTACATCCAATATAGTTTACTCAATGAGGATTTTCAAAAATAGAACATTGATGTTTTGGGATGATGTGATTCTATGTGAAATTTATGTGAAAACGTTATGTCCATCTCACGCTCTTAGAAAAACACTCCTTGTAAAATGTGGTATGGATGAAATCCTTTAGTAAGCCATCACAAGGTCTTTGGTCCCTGTACATTCACTTATGTTTGTTATAGTATAGCCATTTTTGCATATCTGGTATATTATTGTAATTATTTACTTCTAACTTTTTGGTTGCAATGTATCATACATCGGTTACGGTTCCCTCAAAGGATTTCAACAAGGTTTCTATTTTTTCTCAACGATTTCGAAATGAACTACCCTTCATACATGGAGTTCCTTCCAATATTATACAAGATTTTGAGTATTTTAACTCTATAATTATATTGTAGCTTGATTCTCATCTCGGTATAATTTTTCTTTGTACAAGCATATACGTATAATACTAATGTTATTCCATCTACAACAAAGTATCAGATTGAAGGATGTCATCTATATTACTAACGTTAGACTCTACTTATCTTAAAACACTCTATAATGTTCTTTGCTTGATTCATTTATTGTGATTCCAATCCAAACTAAGGAATTCCTTTCTTCTGTGTGTAGGTTAGTCTACAACTAACTTGGGTTATCTTGTGACATTGTTTTGGGGTCAAAATTTATGCAAGTTTTTTTTGTCTACTCTTTGGCCTTCAAGTGCTTATCAAACACTTCCTCTTTAGAGGGTTTCAATGTCGGTTCTTATTTTTACTTCATGTTGGCTAAAAGGAAATTTGATGTTGCCTGAGTGTAAAGAAAACCCAAAAGTAGCGAGGGCTTTTCCCAAAAGGCCTGACACTCAAAACAGTGCATGTATATCGATTTCAATTCAAGCGATTTACCCTCTCTTTGTTAGTGAGAATATTTAATTATGAGAAAATGGTTTTGATTGTCTTATAGCCCCAACAATGTAAATATTTCTTCTTATTCATAAGAACAATTTATACAATCTATTTACTTGTTACTGTGTGTAATGAAGTCATTCCATCAAAGTTTTACAATACTATGATATTTGTTCTATTTATATTCTATGAGGACACATTAGATATTCATGTCAACTATATATATTTTGTTTCTACATAATGCTTTTATATAATTTACTATTACTATCATTTTCTTTGAAGAAGAGAATATGAAAATTAGGAAAGAGGTGTGTTGAACACTTGCCATGGGAGTTTTTAAAGGTTGTCCTTTAGCCCCTAGTAATAATTTATCCAAGGCTGCTTGTTCCATGGCCAAGTGATATGATTCCAGTCCTTTGATCTATAACAAGCTAAACTAGGTATACATTTATTTTTCTACAAGCTAAACTATGTATAAATTTATTTTTATTACCTCCAATAGTTCTTTTTTATAGTAGCTTACAACAGACTATACTTTTATAGGTGAATAAGGGTTACTGTGCATGTTTATATATTTATCCATCGAAACAAGATTCTTTAATTTATTATATAATATCCTTTTGAATCTTTGCACACACTCAAGTGTATTATTTTTTAGAATATAATTATCTAAGGTTTTCTTGTTGGAAATAAGTTAAAGTGTATTTGATTCCTCTAACCAAGAACTATGTTTCCAATTAATTCCCCCAAATCTCTATCTCCTACTTCCCAAGAGAACAAATAGTAGTCATTTCCCAATTGACATTTTCTTGACCCTTAGCATCATCTTACTACTTTTGTGGTATGAGTACAATCATTCTTTCCCAAGATGTGCTTATCTTTTATACAACCCATTTTATCTCCAACAATCCGTTAAAGTGAGTTTTACCCATGACATTTTTATTTTCAGTCATGTGTTTCCTTGGTAGTATGCAAAACGAACAATTCAACTCTAGCAAAAAGAATATTTTTGTTTAATTTTTATCTTGCCTCTTCTTGGGCATAATTCCTTCCATGTGAATTAGAAGTATAATATCACATGTAACCCTTTAATAAATTTTCAAGAATTATAACACAAAAAACCAAATTTTTTTATATTAATAAAAATAAATATTCACACTGTCATATGTCACATTACTTGGCTGACTTTGACTTGTTAGAGGCAATTGAATATTCAATTAAAAAGGTCATAATATAAATTTACCAAGGCTTATTACAATTCACTTTTGTAATTAGAGGAAACATAAGCACCTTGAAAAAGACATCTTTAGCATGTTTAAAAAAAAGTTGTATATTTTTTAAATGAATTGTTTATTTTATTTGAAAATTGATTTATTAACTTAAACAAAATATAAATGAAAGAATAAAATTCAACTCCAGATTTGTATTTTTGAAATATATTTTGATTAAAATATTTGTAAACAAATTAAGTTGAACATAAGTGACCTAAAATAAAATATTTAACTTTTTCCTGGTTTTCTTCTAATATTATGATATTATGTATGTGTAAAATCATGACAAAAAAAGGAAAAAAAGAACACAAAAACTAAACCCATACTAAGAAATAAAAAACACATTTCAAAATTCTATCATTATAAAGCATC
>APFE030356394.1:0-24168 GCA_000404065.3 Pinus taeda | reverse complement strand
TATTACTAGGGCTACATTATTGTATTATTTATAATAGTTAATGTTATAACTTTTATTATAAGGTTAATTTCTTTTTCTAGGAAAATTGGCCGAGGGTGAAAGATTCAATTATTACTAATTATATAAGAGAGAAAAATAATATAATTCAAACTAGATTAAGGGAGGATAAAGGATAACATGAAACAAAAGAAAAGCAGGGATGAAGAGGTTAGGAAGGCTGGGATCTAGCAACTACTAATCTTCCAGCCGTCATCCCTATTAATATTATTCGGCCTTTTTTCGATTTCAAAGCGCCTCTCTAAATTTCCGATGGTGAAACTGCGCAACTTTTGCAATTACACGAGCCTCTTCTATACAGACATGATGTTTAATCTTCTCGGCATGCTCTGCAAGGGCCGAGGACTTGGCCCTTCCATGCTTTAAGTCTGTTGAATGCTCATTAATCCTTTGATTAATAGAACGACCGGTCTCACCAATGTATGGTGTCCCACGGGAACAGGGAATGACATAGACACCCTTCATGTCTTTAGGGTCAATAGGATCTTTTATAGATCTTAGGGAGCCACGGATGGTATTAAGAGGTCTAAAGGTTGCGGGGACATTGTGCTTCTTAAGAATCCTGGCAATCCTGTCAGTGGTTCCTTGGATGTAGGGTAGGTGAACCCCCATAACACGATCTTTAGGATCTTTTTGGGTTGAAGGCTCCTTATGGGCCTTGAGGAAGGCTTTGTGACCCAGGTGTCTACTGTAACCATTTTTAACAAAGACATCTAGGAGATGAGCCTTCTCCTTTTCCAAGCTCTTTTCATCAGATATTCTTAAAGCACGGGTAGCAAGTGTGCTGAGAACACCCAACTTCTGAGCGGGGAAATGATGGGAGCTAGCATGGAGATATTGATCAGTATGAGTTTTTTTTCGAAATACCTAGTGAGAAAAGGAACCATCCCCATTCTTAGAGATGAGAACATCCAGGAACGGAAAACAACCATTGACTTCCTTTTCCATAGTGAATTTAATGGCAGAGGACTAGTTATTGAGATGACGGAAGAAAAGATCCAACTCAACATGACCATGAGACCAAATGACACCTGTGTCATCTACAAATCTCTTCCATAGCTTTGGTAAGAGACGGGCGGAGGCCAAAGCTTTGGACTCAAAGTCCTCCATAAAAATATTAGCGACAACAGGGGACAAGGGGGAGCCCATGGCAACCCCACAGGTTTTCTCATAGAACTCTCCTTCGAAGCTGAAAAATGTGGAAGTAAGGCACAACTCAACCAACCGAGCGGTATCAGGGTCAGTAAGCTTGTTGATAACCTTCATGGCCTCATTGATGGGAATACAAGTGTATAGGGAGACCACATAGAAACTTACCAGAATGTCCTCGAGTTCAAGCTTAATGCTCTTAAGATCATCAACAAATGAGGTAGAGTCTTTGACGAAAGACTCTGTGCGACCAACCAAGGGTCTAAGCTTCAAGGCGAGGAATTTGGCAAGGAGGTAAGTAGGACCACCTATGGTATTGACAATGGGTCTCAAGGGAACCCCTTCCTTGTGGACCTTTGGAAGGCCATAGATCCTAGGTGTAATGGGGTTGCCCTCTATGAGTTTCTGGGATAAATGATTAGTGGAATTACAAGACTTGATCGCAAGAGCTACTGCTCTAGAAACCTTCTTAAGAGGATTTTTGGAAATCTTTTTATAGCTTCCACCATTGCAAATATTATCTAACACCTTATTTCGGTAATCCTCTCTATCAAGGATGATGGGAGCCCCTCCTTTATCCGCTTTCAAGACTACGATATCATGATTCTGGTTTAGGTTTTTAGAGCCTCAAACTCAGTTTTGCTGATATTACTCTGGGGAGGTTTTTCTCTCCTCAGGGCCACGGCACAATCTTGCCTAATCGTGTCTTTAGATTTATCAGGAAGGCTCTTAATGCCAAATTCCACGTCGCAGATGATGTCTTCAACAAGAATTTTTCTAGGAGCTAAGGCAAAATTAAGACCTTTTCCTAAGAGACTGAAAACAGAAGGGGGAAAGGAAAGCTGGACAGATTGATCACCTTATTGCCATAATGGACATAATGGGTATTCAATAATAGTATTATTAATATTAGACAACGGTCACTCAAAATTTGAGGTTTACCATTATATTTATTCTATTAATTTATATAAATAATATTATTATCGGTCAAAAAAAAAAAATTTGATCCCTCCCCTTGGGCCTTGGTCAAACCTAGTCGTTAGAGGTCCTATGTATCCGTTACTCAATGAAATATAGCTGTTGGAATGGCCTGCTATCCCTATTTAACTTATCGCTCAGATTGGATCTTCAAATTGTCCTGACGATAAACCACACTAGTTAGTTCAAAACGGCATCAACAAATGGTTTTTATGTCATTTTGCCGAAAATTATCTCACAAACATATTATGGATCACAGAAGTTTAAATCTTATAATAATTAAAATGTATTTAATTAATTATATATTTAAATTTAGAAAACATATATATATATTATATATTAATTTTAATATGTTTTTTAAAATTTAAAATTATTTATAATTATTATAATTTAATTAAATACATTTTAAATTTTAAAAAACATTATAAATATACATAGTTGCTTTAGACATCAAAATTTACCAATAAAAAATAACGTAAAAGATATATCACCCCCGAAGTATATTGAACATGTATCATCATATTAAAATTCCAAAATAGAAAAATAATTTGGAAATTCCAAAATATTAAAGCGCATATTTCGCATAAACATGCCATCCTTTGTTTTCTCATTATTTGATAAAGAAATATGCAAAATTGATTCTTTTCAATTTAATATTACTAACTCCATTAAGATTAGGGTGGATTTTAAAAAAATATATTATTTTACTAAAAATAATTAATTTAAATAAGTTAAATTAAAAAAAATTAAAATTAAAATATTTTTTTAATTAATTTGGAAAAATATATATATTTAAAAAAATTAAGTTTAATGTCTTAAAAAATTATATATATATTTATATGTAGATAAAAAATAAATTTACTTTTTCCTTAATGAATTTACATAATTATAGTAAATGTATTTACATTGATTTATATATTGTTAAAATTTGATTTACAAAATTTAAATTAAATAAATTTAATTAACTTTAAATGTGTTTATGATTTTTTTTAAATATAAGAACACTATCCATATTCTCTATCATCTAATTACCATTGCATTTAAAATAATGGATATCATTTAAATGGTGGTTAAAATTTTTGGAGACTACATTTAATGTTTACTTCATTTTCATTACAAGGTAGTTGAGATTTCTAAGTAGGAGGTCAATCCTATTAGGTAGAATTTTTTTAACTTATTTTAAGTCTAAAGGAAATATCATACCAATTTCGCACTTATAACTTTACATTTCTCCATAATCATACCATAGTTCAAGCTACCCATGTCTAAATCACTTACAAATTACAACTCAATTGAACTTACACAATATATAACAATATAATGTGGAATCTTATTACAATCATTAAGTGGATTCAAATCTTTCTCTTCTCTTATTTGTCTCTTGTTAACAACCTCATGTTCATTCTCCTAACTCTCTTAATGACTATAGTTTTGAATTAGAAAAAACACAAACCCCACTTAACAGATCATGGAGAATATCTATATTCCCTGATTGACAACACAAAATATAAGTTAGATTGGCCAAATGGATATATGTGCTACAAGAAAGGAAAAGACAAAGGAAAATTTTACAAAACATCTAGAGCTTAGCTCGTAAAATGATTATGTGTTGTATGTATCTAAGATTGGGTTGAAGATAGAGATAATAAGAAAGAGGGTGATTGTTAGCTTCTTAAAGCCCAAATCTTACTTTTTACTTCCAATATAAATATTTATACTCAAATGCATGCACAAAAAAGGAAATTTCCATAATCAATTTTTATGAACAAAAATACACTAAGCTTGCTAAAAGGGAAATGCATAATAGAAGCGGGAAACTAATGACACAAATTTGACATAATAACTTTTCACCTGGAAAACCCTGAAGGGAAAAACTGGCAAATAGGTAATTTTTTATTTCAACCCATAAAGAAAATTCTGGAAATTATTACAGCAATTAATGAACCTATACAATTCATAAATTTCTTAGAAATCATGCCTAGATTTTAGTTCATCCTTTTCCCGACATTCTACAACCATCTCGAGATTCATACCACCTCAAAAGTCATGCTAGAAGCTACCTCAATCTGGATGCAGCAGATCTAGACTTGCATGGAATAGATCTGAACATCCACACTACCTTGTGCAAAACTACATAGCATGTAAGGCCTCTGCAATTGCGCCCAACAACATTGGGATGCATGCAATAGTACAATCCACTTGAGTTTTCTCCCTTAAGATGCATGCATTACTGAAATATCAACCTCTCTTTTCCTTAGTGATTCCTCTTCGCTGCAAATCAATTTCCTTCCTCTTCCTTGCAAATCAATTTCCTTCCTCTTCAACTCAGGATATGATTACTTGTTTAAGTGTTGTGTCTTTTCCTCTCCTTGGATCTAATTTTATAACATTAAAATGATTAAAACCCTATCTCCAAAGTGATTAATGGTCAAGAAATAATCTTGATCACTTGATAGAAATGGTCATGACTTAATCTCGCATTGGCGCAACTTAAGTCACTTTTTAGTCATTATTCTAAACAAAACAAAAAATGAACTTTATAGAAGTAGATTTAATATCTAGAGTGTCTTTTGGACACTTCTACATACTAGAAATAATGTTAATGTATAAGTACCTATTTGAGCTACCACATTTAACACCCTCTCTTAGTGAGGAAGGTGTTTCGCACCACCCCCAATTTATCTCCAAAGAATATGAATTTTACCTTCATTAAAGCTTTCATGATGATGTCCGTAAATTGTTAATATATGGAAATATGTTGAATCTTTCTAGCTCCCTTCTAAATGCAATCTAGGATAAAATGGTACCTGAACTAAATGTGTTTCAACCTATCATGGAACACTAGATTTTTTGAGTTTTTAATGCAACTTTTCTTATCACAGTGCATAACTATTGGTTCCTTCTCTTGACCAAATAGCATAATGAGTGATTTTCAAATCCATATAGATTCACAGGTTGCCAAATTAGCTCCCATGTACTTTGCTTTTGCAAAGCTTAATGCAACTGACGTTTCTTTCCTACTAAATCATGAAACAATCCTTGATCCCAAGCTAAAACAAAACCTTGAAGTGCTCTTCATATCAACTGTTTCCCACCTAGTTTGAATATGTGTAGCCTATTAATTCAACTCCATGTCCCTTAACATAACTCAAACCGTACTCCATATTACCTCAAAGGTATATGAACACATGTTTTGCTGCCACCCAACGCAATCTCCTCATCTCATTAAGGAACCAATCAACTATTGATATAATGTGGGATCAACCAACTTAGATATGGAAGCATCAAGCTTCCTCCTATTGGTTTCCATTGGTGTATATATCAACCTGCAATCCTACATCTTAAATATCTTCAATATGTCCATTGCATACTAATTCCCTTGTCCCATGAATACCTCACTTGCACACTATCACACTTCTAATCCCACAAAATAATGCATCAACCTAGTTTCCTTCATTTCAAACTCCAAAGAAAGATCATTCTTACACCTAATAATGAGCTTTTATGATCCTGTAAGAAACAGGTCATACACATACAAAAAAAGAATGAGAGGATCGTTTTCAAGCAGAATGAAATATAGGTTGGAGTCTACCTCATTGTTGATAAATCCCATCTCCTGTAAGTATTTTTTTCTCCATGAGTACCAAGCTCAGGGTGCATACTTGAGTCGATACAATGCCCTTTTTAACCTACAAACATGAGAATCCCTCTCATGCACTTCAAAACCTTTTGGCTGCTCAATGTATATTTCCTCATCAATAATGCCATTAAGGAATGTTATATTGATGTTCGTCTGGTGTATATTCCACCCAACCTATGAGAAAATAGATATCATGGCCCTTATTGAAGTATATCCAACTACTCGGAAAAATGTTTCTTCATACTTCACGCTCTCTTTCTGGGAGAACACCCTCACCACAATGTTGGCCTTGAATTTCTCCACGCTTCCATATGTAGCATGTTTGATCTTGTAGCTCCACTTTTATCTTACCACTGACTTCCCCTCATATCTAAAACATCATTATTCATGATCAAAGAGTACTCTTCCACCATAGCATCTCGTCACACATGTTGGTATGTTGCATCCTTGAAGCCAAAAGGCTTAGAAGCAATGATATCACCCATGAGTACCATATTGTTGGAAAGAAAAAATGTGACCTACTCTCCATGAAGATCCTCCTGGGATCATCCACATACTCATGAGCATATCTCAAGGTTTTTTTAATCCATCTTGGCCTCCTCTTCACGAGAGTGGAAAGAGCATCCTATATAGGATAAGCTTCATTCTCCTCATATTTCTCTAAATTCTAAGTCCTTGTAAATTGTGAAATTTTATCTCTCCTAAAAATTTGAATCTTCCTGGTTCTGATCCCCTGCTACTACTAGAACTATGTCATGAGACTTCCTAAAGGTCATCTTTTCCTCAAACTTCACATCTTGCCTTACTAATGTTTTTCCTAATGGGGGAATGTGAACATGATATGCGTTTGAAGTTTCATTGTAGCCAATAGATATTCACTTCTCTATCATGGGATCGAGATTTAGCCTCTTCATAGAGCAGACATGACAAGATACTAGGCACCCAAAATTGTGAAAGTGCTCAATCTTAAGCTTATTTCCTGTGAAATCCTCCTTAGGATTCTTCCTACCCACACCTTATGAGAACTCTTATTTTGAAAGTAGATCATTGTGTTGCATGCCTCCACCCATAGGAACATAGGTAGGTCTTCATCACATATCGTCGCCTTTGCAGTGTCGATGATGGTCCTATTTTTCCATTCTGCAACCCAATTCTATTGTGGGTTATACAAAATTTTCAACTCCTTCTTGATCCTTGCACCTTCACAAAAACCTTTGAAATTATTGGAGGTGTGCCGACCTCCATTATCAAATATCAATACTTTGATCTTCCTTTAGGTCTAATTCTCCACAAGAGATTTCAACTGTTAGAATCAATTAAAGACCTCATTCCTGGTCTTCAGAAAGTAGATCTAGGTTTTCTTGGAGAAATCCTCTATGAATGTAACACAATAATTGTAATCCATCAAATATGTTGTTGACATCAGACAACATACATCTAAGTGTACCAAATCCAAGATCCCCTTGGACCTGTTGTCTCTGCTTGGGAAGACTATAGTTAGGGGAATTTTTGGGTCAAAATGGGATTAAAAAATGTACTAACAAAATTAATTTTAAAAGAACCAATAGGATCCAAGATGATGATGTTATACCCAAGGGTAAAAATTTTGGAGGGAAAAAATGAAAACTAGTTTTTTTTCTTTTATTGTATTTTCAACTTGTCTCCTTATAGGTTTACTCAAATGTTAAGTGTAGACACTAATTGGATGCAGAATTAAATTCCACATCATAAGGACCCACTCTGTATACTTCTAAGTAGACCCACATAAAAAAAATAAAAATAAAAATGAAAATACATGAAAAAATTTGTTCAACAAACCTTTTTTTTTATATTTTCAATTTTTTTGACGTGGGTCTACTTGGAAGTAAATAACGTGGATACTTATTAGATGTGGAATTTAATTATGAATCCAATGGGTGTTTACACTTGATATTATAGAAAACCTATAAGGAGATAAACCAAAAAAAAAATTTTAAAAAAAAAGGTTTCTTTTATTTCATTAATTTAACTGTTATTTTATTATTTTCCTTAGGAGGCCCATTGTATACCTCAAAACTCCCCTAATAGTTGTATGCTTCCCAAGTAAACACACTTTGCACACACCCTACTGCTTCGTACTGAAATTTGGAAGACGTATCACAATCTCCTTTAGCACATTAAGTGTGTCATTCTCCTGTTCCATAGCTTATATGGGTCACTTCTATTGTCAACCAATGCTGAACCTAGCTCAAAATATAATTTGTATAACATTTTATCCAAATTTAATCATGAATAAAATGAAATATAGAATCAAATAGAGACACGAAGCTACAACGAAAACTGAACTTCAATTCATTAATAGTAAATACTGAAAATAGTTTACATGTGGAATGGAAATAAACTAGCTCAGGTGATGGTAACTTATCTTTGAAAAGAGATGTGACGACTACATGCCTTTTGAACTGTGTTATAATGAGGCTTGAGGGCCTTTTTATTCTTTAGAAACAAGGGAAAACCTTAAACATCCAAAAACCTAACCCTAGGAGATGAAGTGTCAAAAGTTTGTGGGGCCCTTTTGGGATAGTTTGTATATCAACTTCTGAGGGTCATAACTTTGTCATGCAATCTCCATTGGACACGTACAATACCTAATTAGAAATGTATATCTAAGGACTAAAAATTTCAACTAAAAACCCTTAACATAGTTAAATCATTTGCCTATTTTTCAAAAAAATGTCGTTTAGGGCCTCAAAATGGCTCCAAACGATTAGGACCTAAAAAACTGCCAAAAATAGTAAATTGTGCTACAATTAAGGAAATGGAAAGAAATAGTGTTGGGGATCCAAGTGGAATAGGTGATTGTCCACCAATATCCACCTGGATCAGTCCTCCACCCTTACAAAGCAATTGTCTCCATTACGTTGAGTGCCTCCATGAGATGAGGAAACTTCCAATGAACTTGTTCCCTCGTGAGCCAGTCGCCCTGGTGCAACAGTTGGCTAGATTTGACAACTCGATAAATTTGGTTCCTCTATTTGCGAGAGTTCCTGATATGTGTGTCCATGATCCGATCAGTTGTGGCATGTTCAATGCAGTCTAGGTTGAGCTCTATTAGTGTTAACTTCTCAACAATGTTTGATGTGTCCAACAATGGTGGAAAGTGTGGTTGAAGGTGGTCCATATTGAATACGAGGGATACTAATCTCGAAATATTTGTCTCCCATAGCCTTGGTGATGGTGTAAGGCCCGTATCAGAGTGATCGAATATTTTGATGGGCTCTGACAAGGCGTTCCTTCTACATATGTAACCAAACTTTATCTCCCACCTGAAACTTTTGTGGAACTCGATGTTGATCATGTCGTTGTTTGTAATTAGCATTGGATTTCTCCAAGATTTCATGAACCTGCTTGCAAATGCATTGAATGTGCTCAATAAACTTGGTGGCTTTATCAGCTACAGACTAAACATGGGAAAATTCTTCCTATGTAGGGTCAAAAGGTAGTGCAACATCAAGGGCACATGATGGTTGAAATATCAGGCCCACTTCAAAGGGGATATGGCTATTTGAGCTATGAAGAGCTTTGTTATGATTTTCTTACACATATGGAAGAATCTCATCCCATGTTTATGGATGCTTGGAGTTGTACATGCCCAGTATGTGCACGATCATCCTATTGACGACCTTTGTCTGACCATCAGTCTGGGGGTGGAATGTAGTCGACTTGGTGAGCTTGGTGTCCAAAAATGACCAAAGGCTCGACCAAAATGTGCCTAGGAACCTGATATCCTGATCTGATATATTGTTCTGTGGGACCCCAAAATGTACCCACTCTCATTCAAAGAAGAGTTTAGCAGTGGATTTTGTTGTGATACTCTTATTGCAGGAAGCCAATATGGCCATCTTAGAAAATTTATCGACGACCACAAATACATAGTCATTGTCATGCTTGGTAGAAGGAAGGCTAGACATATAGTCCATGGAGATGGATTCTCAGAGTCAGCTAGGAGTAGGAAGGGAGTATACAGGAATTTCTTCTTAATGTTTGGCTTGGCGATGACACATGTAGTGCAAGATCTGATGTATTTTGCAACAACCTGTTAGAGATTTGGCCAATAAAAATACTTTTGTATTATGGCCACTATTGTCTCCACACCAAGGTGTCTTGCGACTCGATTGTAGTGAGCCTACCAAATCAACTTGGAATGATCGGTTGAAGGAACAAAAAGGAGGCAAAGGTAGCATGATAATTCATCCTAGAGGTGGAAGTTTGGAACTTCTTTTCCATCCACTAACATTTGGTATGTGGTGGAAAACTTTGGATCATCATTATATAGTTGTGGCCATCCAAAAGTCTCGTGGTCACAACAGTTGAGGATAGCGGTCAGTGTTGAAACCAGGGGATGACTGACGTTGCAACATGATTAGTGTTGCCCTTCTTGTATTTAATTCTCAAATGGAATTGTTTCATATTATTGGACCAATGTTGATGGTGATCATTCTATAACTTACTTTGTGTTTGCATAAACTGAAGTGATTGATGATCGTGTGGATGACCGTCTCCCTCCCTAGAATGTAATGTTTCCATTGTCAACAAGGTTGCACGATGGAATACATTTCTTTATCATATGTGGGGTATTTATGAATTGTATTGGAAAGTGTATCACTGTGATAGGCCACTGAATCCCCTTTCTAGGTGAGAATTGCACCAATAGCATAGTCGGAGGTATCTATCTCAATTTCAAATGCTTATTGCAGGTATGGAAATGTGTGTACTGGTGCAAAGCAAAGGTGGTGCTTCATCTCGTTGTTCAACAAACACCTTCTATTGGGACTCGAACCAAAAAAAAATTGCCTTCACTCCGCCCTTGGTAACTTGACTCAAAGGTCAAGTGATATGACAAAATCCCAACACAAACCTCCAATAAAAATTGGTAAGGCCCAAAAAGTTGTGAAGCTCTATTAGAGTGATCGGGGATGACCAATCCCAAATGACTTAGATCTTAGCCAAATTCACATGCACACCTTACTCGACAATTATGTAACCTAGATATTGGACTTTCCTCATGCCAAAGGTGCATTTCTCCAAGTTGGCACATAGTTTGTGTTGTCACAGGGTTTGAAGAATCTGTCAAATGTGCCGCAAGTGCTCTTCACAATTCTTGTTGAAGATGAGGATGTTGTCAATATATACAACCATGAATGGGTTGGTGAAGGGCCGCAAGGTGTCATCCATCATCCTCATAAAAGTTGGAGGGGCATTTTCAACCCAAAAGGCATGACCAACCACTCAAAAAGGCCCTCCTTCAATTTGAAGGAAAACTTCCATATATCTGTGGGTTATGTTGGAACCTGGCGATATCTAGACTTAAAATCAATCTTGTTGAAGTACTTGGACCCCTTGAGTTGGTCAACAAGGTCATTAATCCATGGTATTAGATACATATTCCTAGAATTGATTTTATTTAGTGCTTGATAGTCAATGCAGAGTCTCTAGGTCCCATCCTTCTTCTGTACAAGTACAATCGGGCTCCCACAAGGTGAGGAACTTTGTCGGATATGCCCTTTTTATAGGAAGTCCTAGGTCTACCGCTTGATTTCTTCATTTTCCATAATAAAGCAGTATTATATTGGCCCATTAGTTAGAGGTGCTTTGGGGGTCGGGTCGATCGAATACTTGACCTGGCACTACAAAGGTGCCACTATGGGTGAGGAGAAGATGCCCCTATATTCTTCCACGGCCTTATCCACATGCTTCTACTATGTGGAAGGACCCTTATTGGGGGCCATGGATGTGACCATGATCTTCCCCTTATTTTTAGAGTGAATCATAAAGAAAGAAAAAATTCCCAATCTCGGAGATGATCTTGCTCCATTTCTTAGCAAAGATCAAACAAATGTTGGTAGGAAAGGCTACCTCTAATTTCTTGCATAACATATTTCCCATAGTGATCATAATAGTGTGAGTCCTACACTCATACACGGTATGTCACACTTCCATAAGTATGGTTGGCCTAATAACACACCACAAACTTAGGGATGAGAAACATCACATAGTACATCATTCGTGAAGGGTTTGATGTTGTTGGGAAGGTGACATTGTTGGCTGACGCGGAGATATCACCCTTGGTGGAGCCTTCTGATGGTGTAATACATCATATGTGGTGTTGTTGGTAGGCCAAACTTCTTCACAAACTCAACTAATATAAGGTTATTTTGGCTCCCACTATTGACAATGAACTTCAGTAGAGAATCCTTCACCCACATCTGTGAGTGGAAGAGACACTCCCACGCCTATGGATCTTTGGGATTAATCTTGTAGACTTTGGTAGTGGAAACAATGGTGTCGAGCTCTACATCAATAATTTTCTTTCTCTTGTCAGTCCCCTTATCGATTTCTAACTCAAAGTCAAAACATGCATTTGAATTTGAAGCTTTCAACCCAACCACCAATGACTATTTGGCGTGACACTAATTTCTGTTATGAGTGGGGATTTTGTGGAACTCACACCACTTTCTTGTGTCCTTCTTCATCTTTGTGGTTTTGTTATTTTCTTTTGGCTTCGATGGATTGTCCAGGGTCACCCCACCTTGGATCTATCCTTTGTTATGTGGTTTGGGGGTGCATTTTCCTTACTTTAGATTCGCAAGTCCAAAGTCACACTTCTTCTGTTTAATTTTTTGCTCAATTTTGGCGGCATATCGGTATGTAATGCCAAGTGAGGAGATTTCCAGGAACTCCATCTCTTCCTAGATGTATTTATGTAGAGATTCGTGGTACTTGAGTACCATATGTCGCTCGGAATCCTTGATACCCAACAACGTGCGAATGGTATGAAAAATATTTGTGAACTTTGGCACATCTAGGTACCTTCCTCGTTGCAATGCAGTCCATTTTATATAATTATCTTCATAACTCCCAACACAATTGATCCAGGTGGATGTTGATGGCCACCCACCTATCCCACTTGGACCCCACAACTGTCTCTTTCAGTTTTTTAGTTTCCGTAATTGTAGCACAATTTACTATTTTTAACAATTTTTCAGGTCCTGAACTTATGGAGCCATTTTGAGGCCCTAAACTAAGATTTTTTGGGACATCTGGGAGCAACATGGGTTCATTGACCCATGTTTCTCTTCCCAAAGTTATAGTGCTCAGATAGATCTTTCTAACGAGCTATTGTACGCGTCAAACAAAGATCGGGTGCCAAAGTTACGACCCCGGGAAGTTGACGTACCAATTTACCCAAAACGGGTCCCATAGTTTGGCGCTTCATCTCCTAGGGTTAGGATTTTGGATCTTTAGGGTTGTTCATTGTTTCTCAACAATAAATAGGCCTTCGAGCCTCATTGTAACATAGTTCAGAGGCATGTAGCCGCCACATCTCTTCTCAGAGATAAGCTACCATCGCCCTAGCTGGTTTATTTCCATTTCTATTTGTAAGCATATTTCAATTTTTTACATTAATGAAATGAAGTATTATTTCCACTGCATCTTTTTTTATATGGTTATCTCTGCATTTTATTGTGTTCTTGTTTAAATCTGGATCAATGGTATCAGAGCGGCCTACTTTTTCTCTGTTTTTCTTTGCATGTCCCCAACAAGGTCAGGATATAAGGAGTTAGGGCTTGAACCTTTGCAAGACCATCCTCGCAAATCCCGATGGCCTCCCATGGCGGATGAACAGAAAGACGAGGGGGCAGGAGATCCTATCAAAATATTGCTCGAAGAAGCCCTCGAGCGACAAAGGAACGCGATGATGGACAGCTTTGCCCAGATCCTTCAACGGCTACCCAGAGGTGACGCATCGACTTCCAACAGCTACTCTGGAAATGCCACATCATTTAAGATACAAGTTAATTTTGAAATCTCCATCTTCGAGGGTCAAATAGACGCGGATGCTGTAGATAAATGGTTAAATCTGCTAGATGGGTATTTTTATGTTCATAAATTTTCGAGTCAGGCAAAGATTGTTTTTTCTCTTCTCAAAGCAACCCCCCATGTCAAGGACTGGTGAGAAACCTACTGCGAACAGAAGAATGAAAGTACGGGCTCACTATTTTTATTCGCACCCACTTGGGATTCATTCCAGGATGCCGTCAAGGAGCAGTACTACCCTGTCAAAAGCTATGAGGACAAATACATCAAATGGACCACACTCCTGCAGGGAAGGGACCAAGATGTGCTGGAGTTCACAAACATTTTTCATACCCTTCGCACACAGTTGGGTATCAAGGACTCTAAGCTGCATTTGGTACTCAAATATCATAGCTTCCTATACAGATACATCCAGGAAGATATGGAGTTCTTGAACATCTCCTCGCTCGGCACGGCATACTGATACGCTGTCAAAATCGAGCAAAAGTTCAAACAGAAGAAGCAAGACTTTGGATCTGCAAATCCGAAGACTAAAGGACAAAGCCAAGGCGTGGTGACCCAAGACAACCCGTCGAAGCCGTAAGAAAATAACAACACCACGAAGTCGAAGAAGGACACAGGAAAGTGTTGTGAGTTCCATAAGAGTCCCACTCATGACACAAGGTGAGTGTCGAACCAAGCAGTCGCTGGTGGCCGAGTTGAAGGCTTCAGAATCAGATGCATGTTCCGACCCTAAGTCATAACCTAACAAGAGGAATGGTAAAGGGAAGCAGATCATTGATGCGGATCCCAACATAACTGTTGCCACTGCCAAGATCCAGAAGAATGAGCCCGAAGATCCAGAGGAGGGGGGGAACGTCTTTTCCACTCACATATGGGTTCGCCGCTGCAATTCATTGTCGACAGTGGCAGCCAAAAGAACCTCATTTCAGTAGAGGTTATGAAGTGGTTGGGCCTACCGACTACACCACACCCCCAGCCGTACAGTATCGGGTGGCTTCATGAAGGACGAGATCTCAAAGTTCGCCAGCAGTGCCACCTTCCCTATAGCATCAAGCCCTTCACAGACGTGGTATTGTGTGATGTTACACCTCTGGATGTTTGTGATGTACTATTAGGCCAGCCATACTTGTGGAGGCGACATGTTGTGTATGAGTCAAGGCCTCGTGTTGTCATTATTTCTTTGTGTAATTCATTATACAGGATACCAAAGGTAGCCCCGCCTACTGCCACCTCTTTGATCACTGCCAAGAAAGGCAGCAAGCTCATCTCCCAAACTAGAAAATTCATTTTCTATCTGGTTCGCTCCCAAAGTAAGGGGAAGATCGTCACCACATCCATGACTCCCATGAAGGGTTCCTCCACGTAGCAACAACAAAGAGATATGGTCATGAAAGAACACAGGAACAACTTCTCCTCACCCACATGGGTACCACACAAGCTTCAGGTGGGCAACAAAGACTGGTTGCATCTGCACTAAGAACGCCTTACAAGAGCCCACTAGAAGCTCCGACCACACCGACATGGTCCTCACACCATTACCAAGGTTGTGGGAAATAATGCTTTGAAGCATGGCATTCCCCCATTCCTTCGCTTGCACCGAGTGTTCAATGTGGGCCGTCATCAACCATGCTTCCCACCATTACTGGACACATCAGAGATTGTAGAACAGCTCACCAGGGACCAAGTTCAGCAAATGGAGGAACTCGGCGCAATGGGGACCATTGCTTCCTAAGGGGGGAGGAATGATCCAGGTGGATGTTGGTGGCCATCCACCTATCCCACTTGGACCCCCACAACTGTCTCTTTTAGTTTTTCAATTTCCGTAATTGTAGCACAATTTACTATTTTTAGCAGTTTTTCGGGTCTTAAACTTCCGGAGATGTTTTGAGGCCCTAAACGACATTTTTTGTGAAATCTAGGAGAAACATGGGTCCTTGGACCCATGTTTCTCTTCCCAAGGTTGTAGTGCTCGGATAGATCTTTCTAACGAGCTATTGTATGCATCAATCGAAGATCGGGTGCCAAAGTTACGACCCTAGGAAGTTGATGTACCAACTTACCCAAAACGAGGCCCACAATTTGGCATTTCATCTTCTAGGGTTAGGTTTTGGGATGTTAAGGGTTTTCCATTGTTTCTCAACAATAAATAGCCCTTCAAGCCTCATTGTAACATAGTTCAGAGGCATGTAGCTGCCACATCTCTTCTCAGAGATAAGCTACCATCGCCCTAGCTAGTTTATTTCCATTTCTATTTGTAACCATATTTCAGTATTTTACATTAATGAAATGAAGTATTATTTCCACTACATCTTTGTGTATATGGTTATCTCTGTATTTTATTGTGTTCCTGTTTAAATCCGGATCAACAATAATTTTGTTCCTTGATGAGATCTCAGAAAGAATTCCAAGTGGGTGTGGCTGAAAATAGTGAGGGTTTGTTCTCATCCCCCTTCTCACAATAGGTTTCCCACCAGTCCTTGACGTGAGGGGCGGCCTTGAGGAGTGTAAAATTAATATTTTCCCTATTGAAAAAATTATGGACCGGAAAATATCCTTCCGACAGATTCAACCATTTATCTACGGCATTTACATCCATCTGGCCTTCAAATATAGGAATGCCAAAGTCAACTTGTACCCTGAATGGGTAGCACCTCCTAAGTGGCTGCTAGATGAATATTCTTTTCCCTCTAATATGTGGCAAAGGATTTGGGAAAAGCTATCCATCATCTTGTTCCTTTGTTGCTTGAAGGATTCTTCAAGCAACATTTTAAAAGGATCTATTTCTCCCTCGTCTTTATTTCCTTCCATCATGGGAGGTCGTTGGGGTCTACGAGGCCGGTCTTGTAAAGGTTCAACTAGTTCAATTACTAACTCCTTATACCCTAACCTTGTTGGGGAGATGCACAAAAAATTATAGAAAGAGTAGATCGCTCTGATACGACTGATCCATATTTATGCAAGAACAGAATGAAATACATAATAAAATAGAAACACAGAGCTACAATGAAAACTGAACTTGAATTCATTAATAGTAAATATTGAAATTTGTTTACATTCAAAATGGAAATAAACTAGCTCGTGAGATGGTAGCTTATCTCTGAGAAGATATGTGATGGCTACATGCCTTTTGAACTATGTTACAATGAGGCTTTAGGGCATTTTTATTATTGAGAAACAAGGGAAAGTCCTAAATATCTAAAAACCTAAGCCGAGGAGATGAAACGCCAAAATTGTGTGGGCCCTGTTGAGGATAATTGGTACATCAACTTACTAGGGTAGTAACTTTGGCATACAAATTTTTTTTTGGTGTATACAATACCTCATTAGAAACATCTATTCGAGGAATACAACTTTCAACTACAAACCCCTATTGTGTATTGAGTCAGACTGTTTTAAAAAAAAACGTCGTTTAATGCTTCAAAATGGCTCTAAAATTTCAAGACTCGAAAAACTGCCAAGAATAAGCCCCCTTGTTATGCAACAAGCTCACAAAATAGTAGAAAATATGTTTTACGGTTGTGGGGATTTCCCATTCCTTAATGCCTTTAATTTTGTTAGGGTCTACCTTAACACCCTCGTGAGATATAATATGACCCAAATATTCCACCTCCTATACTCCAAAGAAACATTTGAAGGTTTTTGCATATAATTGTTTCTCCTCCAATAGCTTGAGCACCCTGTAAACATGTTGAACATTTTCCTTCCAAGATTTGTTGTAGATTAGTATATCATCAAAAAATACTAACACAAATTTTCTAAGGAAGGTTTTGTAAATTGAATTCATCAAACCTTGATATGTGGAAGGTGCATTAGTAAATCCAAAAGGCATGACCAAAAATTCATAATGACCCTCGCGAGTTCTAAATGTTGTTTTTGGAATGTCTCCATTCTTCATTCTAATTTGATGACATTCCGAATGAAGATCCAGCTTGGCGAAGTAAATTTCTCCATGTAATTCATCCAACAATTCACCAATGACAGGAATGGGAAATTTATCTTTAATAGTGAGATTCTTGAGCTCCCTATAAGCTAGACACATACACCATGATCCATCCTTCTTGTGCACCATAGAAAGAAATTGGACTAGGATGAATTATACCAACCTCTCACATTTCTACAACCATATGTTTAATTTCACTATTTTAGGCATAGGGATGTCTACAAGGTATGATATTTGGAGGAACATTTCCTGGCATCAAATGAATAGCATGAGCATGTCATGAATAGGTGGGAGTCCTTTGGGAGTCTCAAATACTTTGGAATGATTGTCCAAGACTCTTTAGAGGTCTGGTGAATTAGATGATTTCGATGTTTGAACCTCTAGTGAGCATAATTGTGCAATTATGCCCCATTTTTCTTCCTTCATAACCTTTTTCGTGTCATTAGAGATAATTATATTTCCTATTTTCCCTATGATACCCCTTGTTATGCGGAATCTATGATTGCGAACAGAAGTATCTTCCCGAGGCCTGGTGGACTGACCTAGAACAATAGAAAGACAAAGAGGCTAATATTTTCCTTGAAGTAAATAGATAACCAGATGAAGCCTGCCTGGAATCTATCGTATGCCTCACTCCTTCCTTGGCTTCTATGCTCCAATCCTAGCTCTGATCGTTATTATTAGAACCTGCACAATCAGAAAACACAAGCCAACAATCTATGGGATCTATGTAGGATCATCTAATTACTTTATTCAATAGATCAACATGGTATTGAAATACATAAAATTACAACATCATATATAAGAAAACAAAGAATTATTTGCATTAATACAAATGGAGTGAGTTACAATCAAACATAGGTCTTGATCTTGTAGAAGAGCTCCTCCAAGTTGACTTGTCCTTTCCTTTCCACAAAGTGCACTTATAATCAACTTAATGCATGAAATAATATCTCTCACACCAGCCACATAAGGGTAGAATCGATATCCAAAAGCCAACCTCTTGCCTATGGATGGCAGTAAATATATAGGTGAAGGAGGTAGTTCATGAATTCTTATCCGTTTATCAATCTAGGATTGAGATCCACTCTTGATGGGAGGACAAGATCAAGGGATAAGGGATGAAAACTCCAAGGTAGGATAGGATAGGATTCGAGATTTTTATCTAAGGTAAATGGTTACAATAGATCCCAGAAGCTTCTGGAAGAGGAAGCTTCGGGATTCTTTTTTGTTTTCCCGAATTTCTAGAATCGGTGCACCCCCAACGCTGAGGAATCTGTTGGTGATTAGTGTAGGTTCAGAGTAGGGAAACCTGGTAGTCAACAATGGCCAATGAGGACCCAAGTTGCGTTGGTCCTTAAACTGACTGAACTAAGGTGCTTTCAGGCAAAAACTCAGGGTTTAGAAAGAGTCATGCTCAGGGATTTGTGTAGGGAGGATGACAAAGTATTCAAAGGATGTGAATGATCTTTTTTGAAGGCATATTGACTAGATGTGACAAAACAACCTATAATAGATTTCTCCCTAAAGTGCAAAGTCAGAAATGATATTTGATGACTGAAGTTCTTTACCTTGTGCCAAGTCAGGATCAAGAACAATCGGCGATATCATTATCTGTTACAATACATTTACATCATGACATATTTACTAAGGGAGACATACCCATACTAAGCACATAAGATAACATTAAATGTAAAATGATCAAAATACATGTCCATAGAGGAACAATGGTGGGCCCGTGATTGGATGACTATCTATATGATCATAGCCATCATACATTGCAATCTTGTGCTACTCATAAAATTGCATCCCAGATGGATGAAACTAGATCTGGGGTCTTTTATCTCATTCACACGAACAACCAATATACGAGTCTAACCATGTGAATCAATGAGCTAGAGTAGAGGATGGTAGACACCATTTGATTACTGTCCAATGATGTAAGTCGTTAACAAACTCAAGAAAAACCACCAATGATGTTAATGGCTCTCAAGGTACTCTAGTACAATATGTATGGTGTGAATATAAAATTGCAGCCCAGATGGATGAAACTAGATCTGGGGTCTTTTATCTCATTCACACGAACAACCAATATACGAGTCTAACCATTTGAATCAATGAGTTAGAGTAGAGGATGGTAGACACCATTTGATTACCGTCCAATGATGTAATTCGTTAACAAACTCAAGAGAAACCACCAATGATGTTAATGACTCTCAAGGTACTCTAGTACAATACGTATGGTGTGAATAAATGAGTTAATGTCTAACACCACAAAGAATCTTTCAGTCGAAGGCCAGTGATGTAAACTTGTTTTCAAGAGCAAGGAAACTTTCCATTGACATATGCAAGTACTAAGGTACCAAGGGAGTGTTTCTAGGTCAACTTCTTGGATAATGAGCTGAAGTCGACAGGAAGTGACCCGTCGCAGGAGGGCCTCGATGTATCCCCCATCAACGACATGAAAAGGGTATGATGATTTGAGATAGAATGATCAGAATGATATTGATACGGAGGTTGATAAGGAAAGAAAAACATGAAATGAAGGCTTAAGAGTATTGTAGCATATGTTGACTGATTGACTTCTCTTGAACATAGTGACGACATTGAAATGGAGTTGGCAACATTTACCCACAACCAAAAGTGGAGGCTTTAAAACGGTATGGTAAACCAAAAAAAAAGCATATTTCGCAACCCAACATCCACAGATATGAAGTGGTAGAGTGTGGTGTTCAAGAGCGACTTGCTGCCATTAAAAAATGGAGTACCTTGTTTTCCCAATTTCCCCAACCATACTAGTCAATACCTCTTTATTTTTTAACAAGCTTGAGGGGGCTAACATATGCTTGATTTGTAAGTTCATCCTTTGGATGAATCCCTCTGAGAATATTTAACAAACCCAAAGGAGTGGTTTTGTCCCCTCATGAACGATAATTACATCATTGTTTCATGTTTTTATGAGTCCATCGAAGGTAAAAACTCGACATCTTTTTCATGTTTAGAGAGTTCGAAAAAGAGGAAAAAGATAAAACTCCAAATGTTCCTTTTCATAGATAGTCCCTTAGGTCGAAAAAGGAAGAAAAAAATACCCAAGAGAACCTCTTAGCCATGTTCGACTAAGGTATTCCTTTTTCATAAGTAGTCTACCTCAGTCCGGAAAAGGGTTAAACTTATACTGAGTAGACGTCTTTTTATTTACTTTAACTATTTCAAAAGACAAGTGCTCGACAATACTTTCATATTTTGGGAATCTGCAAAGAGATGAAAGAGAACTCCTCTTGTAGGAATGAGACGTATAAAGGGTAGCAACTAGTTCCGTTCATGATGGAACTACTCAAAACACACAAAGGTGGAGAGGTTGGCTAATAATGCCACTCATCATAGCGGTTCCCCAAGAAAGGGTAAAATGACCAGGTGAAAGTGTATGATCGGCCAAGCAGATGGTGACGATGGAAAGAGAAAACCACGGATCATCTGGCAAAAACAAGCTTATAAAAAATGGCAATCACGAGAGATAGGATGAGAATGGTTTCATTTCTTGCACAAGCTTGAAACATGAGAAAAAATATGCTTGAGAGTGGTTTCATTTTTACACAATCTTGAAACAAAGAAAAACTATGCTTGGAATAATTTTGCATGCCCCCAACATAATGACTCAATTTGAGGCACATGCCCCCAAAACTTCATTTCATTCACCTAAGTAGATTACAAGTTACTGGGTGTATGGAATGAAGATTCATTTACGAGATCAAGTGAAAGAATCTACTTGGAATTTACGAGATCTAATCAAAGACTCGAATTGGAAGGGGATCTCTTTCAATTTTTTAACGAGCTTGATAGAGGAAAAGAACTATGCTCATGACACCTTGTTTCATTTTTTAATGAGCTTGACATGAAAAAAAGAATTGTGCTCCAACATCATATCATGGTCTCCAAGAGACCATGGCTTCCAAGAGGTTCTCATCAGATGGAATAAAAATGCTTTGGAAGGGATACATATTATAGGATCCAATGGAAAAATCAGGCTCCAATGCCCCCAGTAAATGATCCACCATATCACCTACTGGATCTATGTTGAAAGAAGTAGATTAAACAGTGAAAGGATCATCTTCATCAATAAGTATGTGAGTGGAATAGGTTGCCACATAATTAACTTGTGGCAGGGAAGATACCACTTGCATATAAGGACCATTTAGAGAATTTTGTTGATTGGGAGTCAAATTAGGACCAACGAACGAAAGTTGGTCAATGGTCACGATTCTTCCTTCATGCGGGAAACACATCACACAAAAGAGTGAAGAGACAAGAGCTCCCATGACATAAACATAGTCACGCCCAAGGAGAAAATTAAAATTAAAAGGGCCTTGGACTACCATCACATCGGTGCAGACAGCCTTTCCTCCCAAAGTAATAGGAAACTGAATGTTTCCTTTGTTAAAATCCAGTAGATTCTGGGTAACGGGCACAAGTTGCAAAGAACCTAAATCTTGCCCAAGTAGTTGAGGACAAAATACTAACATATGCGCCTTCATCTATGATTGTGCTAGGTACGGCCACATTATAATCTCGTATTATGATCTGGAAGGGCATGTAAGGAGGAAGATGATATCCTGCCAGTTGACTCCAATCAAAGGAAGTGACCATACTACTTGGAGGGGGTGTCGTGGGAACAGGAGAATTTCCCCCTTGGGTTATGGGAATGGGAGGATTTCTCTCCAGTGCTATGGGAATGGGAGGATTTCTCTCTAGTGTTGTGGGAATGGGAGGATTTCCCCCCTATGATGTGGGAATTGTAGAATTTCCTGCAAATTATCTACAAATCTCGCACTAAGATCATGTAGAAAATCTAACTATAGATTAACCCGATAATACAATATAACCAAAGAAAAATACCATAATCTACTTCTACTATCAAACTTGCGGAAGCTCTTAACTCAATAAACTGAGCTAACTAATTACAACTCAAATATAACTCAATCGTATCTCCTTAATTAAGGGATAATCTCCTTAATTTAAGGGATAACTCTTGCATGAATTCAAAAAGACTTCTAACTTGAATTTCTCCAACTATTTAATCCATAATGAATTAATTAATTATTTTTCAAGTAGCTGGTGAGACTAAATTCAAATTTTAATTCAAGGACAAATTAAAATTGGAATATTCTGGATTCTATTTTTATCATTTCTTGTTTGCTATTTTCAACACTCCCTCTCAACAAGAAATGAATTCAACTTGCTCCTGATCCTGACACCTTGGAATGTTCTGCATGCAACACTTATCTCCAGTGTTGTTGCTCCAACAACTTACAAAAAAAAAAAAAAAAAAAAAAAAAAAAAAAAAAAAAAAAAACATCCAACCTGAATCAGAATGATGCCTCTGTCATCAAGGTCTTTGACTGTTATTGCCTCTGTCAACTGAGAACTCTGCGCGTCTGCTAACTCAGCCTTTCTACATTGTTCTCAATCCTTCTCTGCACTCTTCAGGATCTGACTTCTCTAGCCTCTGTCACTTTGATCTCTGACCGCATCAATCCCACTAATTCCTCCCGCTACTATGTACTTTGGGCTCCCGTAGCAAGGTATGATCCATGAGATAAAACCTCTCAATGGACCCTGCCCAATTTCAGCCTTCTTGAGACTGTCACTTCACATCGCACCACCTCACACCTGGAGGAATGGATGCATGTGATCCCTCTGCCCACTTGGCTCAAAATTTCCCCCTACTGGAGGTCTCTGCATGAGTGGATGCCTCCACTCGGTCTCCTATCAGCATCTCAAATTGTGGCTCCTCCACAATCGTCTGGGACTTCTTCTAGGGCTGTATGTTGAGAGGTAATTTACTCTCCCTCTCAACCACCAAGTCTCTAACATTTTCCTTGCTCCTCAAGGCTTTGCATGCATCATGAACCTCAAGAGCATATAGGTTCTTAACTCGTGAACCAATCTGTTTCACCTATCTCGTGGTGATGTGTCTAAGGAAAACCTTTCTCTTGCTGAAGACAACATCATAGCTATTGGAAATAATACTGAGAGGGGGGGTGAATCAGTATTATCTAGTTCTTTTAACAAATCTTCTGTGTTTACACTTTGAATTATTTTTGCATATCAGTACCATAAAATAATGAGCAAGAAAAACAAACAGTCACATCAAAGAACACCAGATATAAGGTGGAAACCCAATGTGGGTGAAAACCACCTGCTGCAATATGTCTCTATCTTCTTTCAAGTTAGAAACTCCTTTTACAATGGTCTTGTACTGGTGCAGTCCTTTACCAGTACGCAGGCTGCAACCTGCAGAGAGCTACAACTCTCTCTCGTTTTCCAGTCTCTCCTGGAAGGGAGTTACAACCCCCTACTCTTTTCTTTCAAGGACCACTTTTCATAAATTTTCAAACTGGATCCATAAATATCAAATGATCATTAAGTACCAGTAAGTCACCCAGATAACCAGATCCACAATAACAGAAACTAAACCCAGAACACCTTATCAACAAAAAAATCAGTCAACAAAAGATCTTAAGACAGATACGCAATTTCCTTTTCT
>APFE030356387.1:101728-122492 GCA_000404065.3 Pinus taeda | reverse complement strand
TAATAACGATATCATATATATATAGGAGTGTGTCAAAAAATACATCGTCTTCGATCATAGGTTGAAAAACACCTTATGATCGGCAAAAATGATAAGTACAAAAAAATAAAATGTCACATGTGACTACATAAGCGATCATCCCGTCACTGGTGATGATCTCGATACGCAACCACTGCACGAGCCACCTTATAAGGGAACCTCCTAAAGGGTCTTAGGACTCCAATCACATAGCGCTGAAGCCGACGAGGAATGTCGTCTATGCTCGTCTCAGGAATATCCCCTGTCAGGCGCTCTAGGTGACTCTCCAACTCAGCCAAGGTCTCTGCTGACTCGTCATGTGGGGCTGGAGCTGGTGCAAGTGGTTGCCTTCTCTCGAAAGGCCGGAGAGCGGCTGGTCGCTGTGGACCCACATCTGCATTTCAAAACATTATTACTATCAGTTTTGAGATGATATAAAAATAAATAAAAATTAACATTAGGAAAAGTTGAAAATAATTACCTAAGTCATCCCATTGCTCTCCTGGAGGAAGAGCCATGTCTGGGTCACCACTAAAATCAATCCCAGTAAATGGAAAATCCTGGATAGAAAAGACCTGATGTTCCAGCCACTAAAAGAACTCAGGTTTGAACCAGATGACCTTGGTCCCCTCATTAGGATAACGGGCCATAACTACAACCCATCGCATCAGTCTAGGCTCTCGGGGATGCCCGGGTACAACTGTGAGGTGTTGCGGGATGAGCATTGGAATCCGCTCCAGGCCAAAGCTGACGACTATAGCACCATAACCAAAAGTCTTTAGTCACCTGTTCTTGGCCCTTGTGAATTGGCCCTTCACGCTGGCCAACACAGCATCACACCAGTTGAAAACGGTGCCCTGAAAGTAGTCGACTGTCATCCGCATCTGGGATCCGATGGCAATGTGTAAAGTGGCAGCCCCGCAAAGTCGAGTTACAGTGAATGCAATTACTTTCAGTTTAGGAAGGGTTATGTATTTGATATCTATACCCTTGTCTCAAGACTGCCTGTTGCAGTACTCTAGTCGAAGGCTATCGATGGACTGGCCACTCGCCCTAGCCCCAAACAGGGTGAAATCAATGCCTCTCTTAGGCAAACCGGTCAAAAAATATATGTCCGCCGACTCAATCTCAAGCTGGTGGCCACCAATCAAGAAGCACTGGTCGTGAACGCTCCACCTGTCAACCATCCACTACAAGAAGTCCACCTGAGCCCTCATGCCAGGAATGGCCCAGTATTTGTACAACCCGCACGCCCTCAATGCATCAAGCGAAGGTTGATGATTCCATGCGGCTGCATCCACATCCTCGTGCTCGCGTTCTCTCCAATCCAACATGATGTACTCCCTACATCAAGCCAAAAGAATATTTGGCATGCTAGAAAAGTTTTTTGTTGGTCCAATTTTGAGGATTCTTGGCTTGAAACCCTTGCACCGGGATACGCACCCTGCCTTTAGACACAGTGCGTGGGACCGCACTTTGTCTAAAGGGAAGGTGCGGACCTCGACCTTTCTCCCAATGGAGAAAAAGTCGGGGTCCGCAGGTTAGCAGTGGTGGACCTGCGTACCCCGAGCGCGGGCTTTTCGCCCAAAAACCCTCCTAAAAAATCAAATAAATGACTAAAATGAAAAACTAAACGGATGAAAAACAAGAGGAGGATGATGTGGATTACCTGGTGAAGACGGCATCCGATTCTAACGGTTGGATTCTCCACAACCCTCTCGGGAAGTTTTCAAGGCAAAAGTACTATTTCCTCACCCAAATCACAAATGGTAAAAATGAATGGTAAAACCTCGTTTTTATAAGTTTTTTGAGTAATAAATGCAAATTTGTTTATGTTTCACTTTAAAAAGGTATTTTTTCGACATTTTTATCTCTTTCAAGCAGGTATGAGTAATGTTCGTGCTATTGTGCAAGATAACATGATTACTCAAGCGAAATCGATCATTTTCAACCAGAGTCACCTTTTAAGCCCTTTTCTGACTCCTAAAATATGAAAAGATTGCCGAGTTTCTCTTTTAAACTCGTTAAAATGGAATTAAAAGACAGCCGATTTACAACTTTTTTTCGACCGTAAAAACATAAAAAGATCGCCAGATTTTTTTCGTTTCAAATTCGATATTGGTTATAAAACGACGTTTCCTTGGTCACTTTTTTACTTTTTCGGATCAAAGACACTAATAACGAAAATTACTCCTTGGTCGTAAAAGATCAAGCGGTTCTCTCAAGTATTATTTTATACTTTTTTGGGCTTGGGAGACACAAATTTACGAAAAGGTCAAATCGTGGAGTCTTCTTTTAGTTTTTTCAGACTCTATAAAAATGAAAAACGTCGGTTTTCTCCTATACTGGACTCGTTAAAATTTGACAGTAAAGGACCTGTTCCATTACAAACAGGAATGAACCACTCCTTCTTAGGGTTCACATTTAAACTAAGTTGGACTCACCCGAAGGGTGAGCTTATAATCAAGCATATGTTATCCTCGTCAAGCTTGTAAAAAATAAAGAGGTACTTGCCATAAATGGTGGGGGAAAAGAGAGAAAAATGAGTATGTTTGTCATACTTTATAACCACCCTTGAACACAACACTTTCATTCACCTGGGTTGGAAAATCCTTTACCTAACAGTTGATTGAACCATATTGAATGTCTTCAGTCGGTTTCTGGGTATTAACTTTGGGGCAATCATCACCAAACCATCTGTCGTGTCATTATGTGTTCAAGAGCTCAGTGAAAATAAGCCATTCATATGGAAAATGTATGTCATCTGTCTTGACCATCCCTGAGTCAGTCCTTACAACTAAGTTTCTTCAACTTGATCTATGATTTTGTGTCGTCAGCTTGCCTACGAAGGATCGCTTTCTATCGACTTCGACTCATTATCTAGAAAGATGATCTAGGAAAATCGTCAGTACTTGGAGTCTGCATGCATCAATGGTAGGTTTCTCGCCTTCGACGTCAGTTTTCATCATTGACTTGCGATCGAAGGATTCCATGAAATGTTCGACATCGACTCATTCATTCACATCTCATGGATTGTGCTGGGTACTTTGAGAACCATTGACATTACTGGTGGTTCTCTCATGCTTGTTAACAGTTTTCATCATTGACTGGTAATCAAGTGGTTTCTACCATGTTCGACATCGACTCATTCAATCGCATGGATAGAATCGAACTGTTTCGGGACGTAGAAATGAAGACCCTGGATCTAGTTTCCACCATCCAGGCTGCGAGGAATTTTGTATTCATTATACTATGGACTATTCATAAACAGATGGTTGCGTCCATACTGTGTCCACTTGTGTCTATACTTATGATGTGTTACAAGATCATTCCTATATCAGAGTAGTAGTTAGTTTTCTAGTCAGTTTTCAATCTCTTAGTCAGTTTTTATCTGAGTATGGGAATGCCTACCTCAGCGATGATATGATCTCATATATATATTTTGCATTGAATATTTTTACAGGTTCCAACCGGGCTCTCCGCAAGATGATCCTCGAAATGATAAAGCACTTCACTCTTCCTATATGAAAAATGAAAAAATCCTCATATACTAAAGATTTCGCACTTTAGGGGGCAATCTATTACACAAAAATATCGTCACCTTGATTATTTGCAATTGGTGTAGGCCTATCATCACCTATACCAGCTTCCTAAGCAAGTCTTAAACCTCAGCTCTTCAAAACAAGCTTGAGAAAAGGGAGAAAGACATCAAAAAAGCAATATAACTCTGGTTCCACACTTTCTCTTAGCTTTTCCTGCGGGCCCGCACCTTTTCTTCAAGATATCTGCGTACTTATACGCTCTATATGTAAAGGGGAGGGTGCGTACCCCTGTAAAAGTCAAAAGATGCAATTTTTATCTTAAAAAACTCATCTTGGGTTGATTCTAGAGTTTTCTAGAAGGACTTGTTACGTGGATTGTTCGCTCCAAGTGGTTAATGCATCCCATCATAGGAGGAACTAATCCCTTGTTGAGAGGAGCTATCCCTTTGAAGGAGGACTCTATCCCTTTGAAGGAGGAGCTGGTAACTGATCTCCATTGCACTATAAATTGAGGCATTGGGTCAGTGGCCAAGGAGGTTAGAAGCTGAACTTTTGAGGGTAAATGTTAGTGAAATCAAGACTTCCTATTTGAGCTTAAGAGGAGAGATCATATACCTTTTTGGCCCTTTTAGGGAGTGAGTGAAGCTTGTCAAAGTAGAGGAGACTTCTTGTTGGACCCTGGAAGGAGCTTGTATACCATTAAGGCAAAGGTTGTAACTTTTCTTTTGAATTAATACAATAAAGCTCATTTTTCTCAACAAGTATATTGTGCTATTTGTTTCATGGACTCCTTGACTTTCATGTTAAATATGTTTTATAATATTGGATATTCAGGTGCTATTTAATTGTTTGCCTTGTTTGTGCTTGCAGGTTTGCGATGAAGGAACTTACTTGGATCAAAGAAGCGAAGGCATCTCCGAACTTGTGTTGGAAATGAGGTAGGCCCTTAAACACACTTGTTTCCCATTACTTATAAAGCACATTTAGAGAAAGATAGTGTTTGGTTGGTTTTTTTGTCATTAGGTCTTCATTAGATTCTAGGAAGGTCTGTCTTGTCTGCAAGATCAACTGATTCCACGTGATAGTAGTTTTTTCCTGATCATTAAGAGCTATTTGTATTTCATTCTATCCACTAAACCCGTGTAGAAAGGAGAAAAAATCCTTCCCAGTTAGTGTATCAAGAACTTGGTCAATAAAGGGTAAGGGAAAATGGGCTTTCTGAGTTTCTTTGTTTAGCTCCCTATAATCAATATAAATTCACAAATTGAAATTCTTTCGAGGAACAATGACTAGCGGCAAAACCCATTGACTGTCTGGTATCAAATAAATAAAACTCACATCTAGTAGCTTATGTAATTCATCTTTCACAAATAATTTTAAGGCAGGGTTCATTCTTCTTTCTAGTTTTGTAATAGATTGACATTCCTCTTTAATGTATATATGATGAGTACATAAATTAGCAGGGATGCCTTTCATATATGTATACTCCCAAGAAAAGGCTTCTTTATGCTCCTAAAGGACATTTAGTGGTTGCTCTGATTGGGAGTGTGAAGGTCAAGATTAATATTTAATGTTTAACCTGGTTCAATTTCTATAGGAACACTATTATGAGTTGCAATTTTAGTAATGTTTTCTACTTTTGTTTCTAGTTCAATATATTCCTAAACATTGTAACTTACGAAAGTTTCTAACAACTGATGGGTTAAGCTAGAAATGGAGTAAGGACTACTGAGAAAGGTACTAATGGCATCATCCTCCATTTAATATTTAAAATAGAGAGCCTTGCTAATGGTAGGGATGGGTCTAACTTCTTCATTCCTAGATTCAGGCTCTTTGGTAGGTAGATACTTTTGTATGAAGGTAAATTCAGGTTTATCTGATGAACTTGGTCCTATAGGGGGGTAAAGGATAAGATTCTTTGTAACTTCCCCATTGGATATTACCATGTTTTAAGACCAACACCCAATGTAAGCATCTATGGTTGAAAGCCAAGGTATTACTAAAATCAAAGGATGCCCACTGGTTGGGGATTGAGTATGTAAAACCAAAAGGTCAATGAGGTACTACCACGAGTCTATCAAAATAGTGATATCTTCTAGCTTACCTACCTGTCTAATAGTAGACTAATCTACGAATTCTAAGATTGTGGGAGTTGGTTTAAGGTTCCACAGGTCCAAAGTAATCATGGTTTTAGAGGTTATAATGTTAATTGTTTCCCCCAAACCTTCCAGTACATTTGGGATATCCACCCCATTAATCTATACTATCGTAATCAGGTTCCCAGGATCCCCATATTTGATAGGTATAGATTTCCCCAACATTATATATGATAATTTAAACATGACATGAATAATGAATGGCTCCTTTGGTTTTCTACCAGGTTTCTTAGAACAATATTATTTAATTGTCTTAGCATAAATTGGTATGTCCTTCATAGCTTGAAGTAACAAAATTTTAGAGAATAAATTCTACAATTCTGCTAAAAAGTCAAATTCAAGATGAAGACTTTGTTTTCTCAAAGATAATCTTTCTTGATAAGCTAGACTAGTTTGAAATCCTCTCGTACTAATAGTTTGTTAAAGGGTTTGTTTCTTTATAGGAATCTATGTTGGCTCATCCCCTATCGTTCTTTGTTTTGGTTCTGAGGCTTCATCACTGGTATATTGAACAATTATTGGTGAAGTTTGACTATTGAACAACCGAACAAATTGAAGATTTAACTCATTGCATTCCATAGTGGGAATACCATATTCAGGGAGGTGGAATGTCTCAAACTATTGAGCCCCTCTATTATTTGGATTTGGATTGGATTGGATAGGTAGTAGAGGAAGAAGAGGAGGATTACTAGTAGGTGCATTAGCAGGCAATTGTAGCTATTTTTTTGGCACAAGCTAGGAGATTTTTCCTCAAGGAGGAGGACGAAGTCCATTCCAATTCAGGGGCCACAAATTATTTGGACAAGATTGAGGGTACCATGGTTTCTAGTGCATTGGATATTGCAAAGGCTACGACCAAGAAGGTGAAAAAGGTACAAACTACTGACTAAAATTCATATTATTAAAATATTGAGACAGTTCTTGGGGCATACCTTGATTCATGTTCGGAGACCATGGTTTCCATGGTTTTCTTGATACCATAAAATAAAGATGATTTTCCTCTTGATTTGTTCCCTAAAATATTGCCTTTAATCTAGGGAGAGACACACAACTTCTAGTAGATGACTATGTCCACATATCACACAAGTTTCCATGGAATTTAATGGACATTCCTTCATCAGATGCTTCTTCTTGCATTGAGGGAAGAAAATAGACATAGCCTTTTGTACTTCCATCTTCTTCTATTTCACCTGCAAAATGTGTAGTTGCAATGATAATGTGATCAGGATATTGGTTCTCAGGTTGTCTAGCAAAATTGGAATTTTAGCCTTCATAACTCCACCGCTGGATGATTTGAGAGTTCAAAATCCCTACCTCTATCTCGCAAACCCTCGTGAACACTTTATGCATAATTCATGGATGGTATCAAATTATTCCTTTCATACATGTCATTTCCCTACTACATTCAGTAGCTCCATATATTCCTCCCTTAGTGCTTTGAGAAGGATGATCTTTAAGATATTCTTATCTAGGTCACAATGGCCTGATCTATGCAAACTGTATTGAAAACGTTCCACAAAATCTTCCATATTGTTGTCCTCTTTCTACATAATCTTAAAAATTTCTTCCTTTAGATCTGAAGATTTGGAGTAGTCCTGATATTTGTCGAGAAAAATCATCTTCAAATAATCCCATGTAGCAATGGATTTCCCTCCTAAATCCATAAACTATCTCAAAGTTGTTCCCTTCAAAGTAGTAGAGAATATCTTTAATTTATGAGCATTAGAAATATAATCATACCCTAGAAAAACAACATCGAATGCAAAATGGAATGTGTCCAGATCCTTAGAAGTAATACCATGGAAATTAGCTAGTGTTGCCAAAGGAATAGGCTTCACAAGCACATCACCTACATATCTCTAGCTGGAAATTTGATCGAAGAAGTTGCAAGAGCCATGAATATCTACCAATACCCACTTGGAATCTCAACAGGTTCTAGCTCTGATTGTTCTATAAATATTGATTGAAGTTTTTTAACAACCTTTCCTTGATCAAATGGTGCCAAGAATTCCCTGAAATATTCTTCCTTTGAACTTGTAATATGTAGTTCCTCGGATCCTCTTCTTGCTACGTATTCTTTCCCGAAGTGCGCTTCTGCTATTGGGGGAGGTTCTTGTTGTGAAATAGATTGTCCTCCATATATCGTATGATATCTAATCCTATTAATAGCTCGTGACAATGCTCCGGACTTAGCCCTTGGGACGATCTCTTGCATATAAGTTTTTCTGCCTAAATCAACCCCTTTTGTTTTTTGGGGTATACCTCTAACCCTTTTATTGGTATCCTTGTTCATACAATCAGGAAATAAAAGCAAAACATTCAAGAAAATTAAAAGCTCAAGACTCGAAGCAAGATAATAACTTCAATCCCTAGGATGAGATAGTGGCCCTTAAAGAAAACATGAGAAATAAAACAAATCAAAAAAATCAAGCTGAGGCCCTAAAATAGGCCGAAAAACAAAACTTCCCTTTCAAGTATGAGAGAGAAATACTTATGAAATCATAGGAAAGAAATCTAAAGCTCCAAACCTAGAGAAAGGTGATAGAAACTTCCTTCCCTAGGGCGAGAGAATAATCCTAAACAAAGAAGCAAAATAAGAAACCAAAGAACTAAACGATCTAATACTCAGGACCTAGAGCAAGGCGCAAGCTCCCTTCCTTAGGACTCAAGATCAGTCCTATGATCAATACTAGTTATAGTTTGATGGCTTTGATAGTGTCCCGGACAACATCATCAAAATTTTGGTGTTCATGAATGAATCATGCAATTCAACCAATCCACATTTAATTTTCATCCTGAAGTTCTACCAGTTATTTCAAGGCTATCATGCACTGTATGTCTAGGCCATAGTTTCCCTACCCAACGTTGACCAATAATTATAAGTTCATCAATGTGTAACAACAAGCAATAACTGTAACAACAAATAAGAATAACAAGAAGTAATAAATGTAACAATAGTAAGAGAAAGACAATTAGGACTCACAATAACACACTAATAAACATTCATAGCAACAATAAACACACAAAAATAAACGTAAAAACACATCTAATCCAACAGCACCTGGTTAAGACAGTGGGCACAACTTCCTAAATAGGGTTATGGTGAGATAAATAGATCATGATATGCTCAGAAGATCAAACTGACATTAATTAAAGAAATATTACAAGTATTTTTTTAGAGACTCAAAGTTAGAGGACTCGAGTTGGAGTTGCAGCCAATTTTCAAGGACAGTGCTGCCAGCTTTGATGGTATCATTCAGTGAATCATGCTCCTAGTCATTCTCCCTTCAAATCTACAAAATAACTTAATTAAAAAACCCCTTAGGTAATAATCTGCTCTGACTATGCTTCATTGACCAATAATCCATAAAATCATGACAAGAGGTATACATGTGCGTTTTAATATTTCGATTAACCATTATTGGCATGAAATGGATAAAAAGAATAGGATAAAGGGGTCAGTAAAATTATGCATATCTAGCCATCAACAGTTTTATCCTTTTCATTCACTTTATTTCTCAGTGATGTTACTTCATCATGCAACCTTGCACATGTATCTTCATTTTCCTTGTATTGCTTCCTTATTTTGTTTTCTTCCCCCAATTGATTTTTTAACATGGTAACGTCTTCTTTGTAGGTACATTCCCTTTTATCAAAAAGATCTTATGGATATCTAATTTTATCTGTGAGTGTTTTAACTTCTACCTCTATTATATTTCTCTCACTTTCACCCATAAGAGAAAATTCAGTTGTTTCATTATCAAATTCATTATCCTCAATATTGCATGAGCAAAGAAAGGTATCACCCGAGGACCAAAAATCAGTACCAGATAATTCTTTTGATTTTTCATCTTCATTCTAAGGTGATTTTGAGCCTAAATATTTTCTTCTACCTAATAGCCAATCACCTCTAACACTATCACTGTGTATTTGAGATATATTCTTGTTTTGAGGTGCTTCCTTATTTCCTATTGTCTCAACTGATCTCCTTCAAGTGATCAAGCTTCTGTCAAAGAACCTTCTCTAATACTAATTGTTGGGAAAAATACTGAAAGGGGGGTGAATCAGTATTTTAAGATCATTAAATTTTTACATTTCATATTTAAATTTCTATACACAACTTTATTGAAAGGAACCCATGTTTTTACGTGACCATTCTTAAGATAGCTAGTGTACATCTAGTGAAATTATGATTTAGTTAATTCATAATATGTTAGTCTTCATCTAGTGCATCATTACTTTATTACACATTAGATAAATAGCAATGATCTGATGTAATAATAAAATAATCCATCATGCATAAGAAACACACATCAACACCAAGAATTAAGGTGGAAACCAAATACGGGAAAAAATCACCTGCTACTATCGTCTTTATCTTCTTTTTGATATAAAGAAAAAAAATTGCAATCTTTTACCGGTGTAGACTCATAGTAGTATGAAGGTACTCACTTGTAGAATGCTACAACCTTCATTAATTCTCCAACTCCTACTGCAAGGGAGGTTTAACCCTCTGATCTAATTACGAGCTGCTACTGGCTAGAAGATTTGACTTCCTCACTGAAGGCTCCAACCCTCAGCAACATCCATGAATCACGTTTCATAAATTTTGACACTGGAGCAACTTGCTACAACACATCGTAACTTGTAGGCCACGTCTCATCAAATTTTCATACTGGATCCATTATCAAGAATGCGTCTCAATATCAATAATCAAACTGTAACTCTTCAATGTAACACAATCATCATACTCTGACACAGTTGAACCCAATCATCAATCTCTAACATAACTGAATCCATCAATCTCTCAAAGATAATCATCAATTTCTGATACAACTGAATGAATCAACCATTCACTAAAAACCCAATCAACTGAGACTTAATCAAAAATCAACCATTCAATTGGAACAATTAGATCACTGTAACCAATACAGTAAACTAAACCTAGAATACTACATCAATAAACAGAATCAACTACAATCGTGATCATTCAAATGCAAAAATTCATACACTACTTCACTTTATGTAGAGAAACCGGTGTACCGAGCATAAAATACTAAAAATTGAAAACTTAACTATTACTATTTTGAAAAGAATACTGAGCCATATTCAGATCTACTACAACACTCTGAGCCAATTACAAAAATATCTCTTACCTTCAATCATAATCAGCAAGTAATCTTAAGATTCTTTAATCAATTCATAAGCATTTTCAACTTCATCATTCAATCATTTCAACTTCAAACATCATCACTTAAACCGAATCAACCATGATGACATCATTGAAAGAAAACAGAGAAGAAACAAAACCAATCAGATTGATTAGTCATTTATGAATAGAAACCTTTACTTTTTATACGTGACTTTGAAGAAGCTAACCTGCATGTATACGCACTCTACCCGATAACAACCAGCATACATATCTACAAATTTTGACCTAAAATATTGTACCTATTGAGAACTTTACAGAGACCCATATCATAATATTCAGAGATAAAAACATGCACTACTACTTAGATCTATTCAATCTATGAACCCATCATTGTATTCATTAGTTCATAATTATTTCAGATCTATTGGATCTCATCAATCATCAAACTGTTATATGCATACTTAGTTTAGATCAAGGAAAGCATAAAAAACCCATAATATGCATATTTTCTTCTGATCTAACTCTTCATAAGATTTCCATCACTTGCACTTCACATACTTTTATCTTCATCATCTTATATATTTTAGCATGTATCCATACAATGCGTAAAAAACGTAGTTATGCTGATGGTATTATTTGACGGTATAAACATTCTTTGTCATGATCACTACTACGGGCCAACACCATGGTAAAGACCCCTATAATTTGGAATACCATGTTAAAAAAACCAAACACCACTTTGTTGCACTAAACTTGCATGTATAGATGAATCTTCTTAACAGAACCCACGTATAGTTCTTGAACTTCCAAATTTATCATTACTCTGAACTGATTCCTCTGAACTACCATGCATTCTGTCAGATCTGTAAACACAACTACCATGCATTCTATGACACCTATAAAAACATCAAGTTTATACCTTTAACATGTAGATTTTCATCAAGAGACAATGTATCAAATAGAATTCCATTTCTAGAATTGAGGCTTCTGTGATCAGTCATATTTATAAGAAGAGCTTCAGCGTAAATCACGTGAAAAAGACTTTTGTCGACGCGTTTCGAACCAACCAGTGTGGTTCATCGTCAGGACAAGTTGAAGAAACATATTTGGCATAGCATGTTAAATAGACTGTGCAGAGACTCCAACGGCTACATAACGGCTAATTGACAGCTACTTTGGACTATTATGGTTAGGTTAAACTTATATTAATAAAAATATTATTTTTATTTTATACGGTTATTAAAATTGTATAAATAAAATAAAAATGATTTATTTAATAATATCCATTTATAGTCAAATTAATAAAGGTAATTGGTTGTTAGGAAAATATATAATTTTAATGGTAAGTTTCCAGCTTTAAGTTACCCATTTGTTAATTAATTTACTAAATATAAATATGCTTGTTAAGGTAAAATTAGAGAGTAAATAATCTTGAAGGCAGAATTAAAAGCTAAGTTAATTTGTATTTGAATTTATTTATTAATAATAATATAAATATCAATAAAATCTAAAGGGTAGTTTATTACTTTACTTAGTTTGTTAGGAAAATGTGTATATATATATTATTTTATCAAAATATTAATGTAAAATACTTATAAGAAAGGAGAGATATCTAGACCTACCATATTTTATTATGGATAATTAAGGAGATGATTAGATTGCTTAAATAAATCAATAAATAAAAATAGTAATAATACTATAATAAAGGTGCAACTGCCTCCGTAAACTGCCTCCGTTTCTTGTTTCTTGTTTCGGTTTTCTAGCTGCTGACATCAGCTGTACGACAGATGACGTCAGCCAGGTGACGTGGTGGGGTGGCTCATACTTTAATACGATGCGATGAACTTCTTCCAATGCGATCGCAATATCGCATTGGTGGGGAACGAGAAGGTATTTATTTTGGAAATGCGATGCTTGCGACTGCCGATCGCCGATATCGCGATATCGCATGAGGTAACAAAGGATGGGGCACAACTATGTGGTGAAAATGTTGTGATATGGCGACGCGAGATGGCTCACTAGGATCTACAAAGTGCTAAGGAAATCGGCAAGGGTCTATTGTGATTGGAAGGAGTGAGTATGTGTGTTAGAAAGAGCACTTAAGGCCTTAGAAGGGGTCCGATAACCTAAAAAGGGATGTTATACTTTGGAAGGAGTCTATTTCATTAGAAGATGGTTTGAAGGAGCAGCATGAGGGCTCTTGCCAAATTTCAGAAAAACTGTGCAATTCTCGGGGGTACTTATGGTTATTTTTCAACCAGGGGGGGGGATATTTATATAAGGGGATTATCTACATAGTTTTAGTATGGGGATGGGAAAAATATAGGGAGTTAGATAATAGTGTTAGTAGTTAATATGGAGATGACAAGAAAGCGCTAAGTTTCAGAAATCCTAGGCTTGAAAAGGGGAGATAGAACCTTATAGAGAGAGTATGGATTCTCTTTGAGTGAAGCAGGTCTTCACCCAAGCTAGTGACATGAAAATGGTGAAACTAAGAGATATCAAGCAGATATTGACCTCTTTTTGGGGAAATTAGTTAATTATTTGTGGAAGATGGAGCAAGGGAAGTTAGCTACGCCTGGTTTGAGCTTCTTCAAATAAAAATGCTTGATGACTGTGATCTGAGTGTAGATGGTGCTTTAAAATATGAACAGACATCAAGATTCTGCAACCTCAAAACTACCTACCCAGCCTAATTACCTAACATTTTTTCTTCTTTTGGTTTGGGTGCACTTAGACTTGCAGACCCAACATTTCAATTTTTCTTTTTTATGCTTTCCTATCTACAAGCTACACTTATTTCATCCAAGGGCCCAGATTAAACAGTTGGGCTCCTTTGATTCTCTACCTATCTCAGAATCTGCCAAGATTAAGCTGTTTGGACAGATTTTCATCCTCTGTATTCTAAAACAGAAAATTGAAACCTAGGGAGACCAAGATTAGGCTGTTTGGACCTCCCTTTAACTGAAAATTATACAAAAATGGAGTGAATCTTCAAAATCAGCCTGCAGAATATGGACTTTGTGTAGCCTTCTTTGCTTGGTGACTGTTTAGCAAATATGGAGCATTGCAGCATGCAAAGTACGACATATTTGGTTTGTAAACTTGTCAATCATGAAATATGAATAACTTGCTGCAGGAGGAGGCTAATAGTGGCTCCACTTGGGGATGGCTTCTCCTTGTGAGAAGCCAAGAACAATAGGTCAGATTGCCTTGTTTCTTCTGTTATGGTTGTGCTTTGAACTTGTTAGTGCTGACTGTTGGATTGATTTGAAATTTTGGATTGGGAACAACTCTTCCGTTCACTTATGATGTTGTTAAGCTGCTAAGCACTGCCTGCTTTCTTTTGTGTGCTTTAGCATCATGGTTTCTTAAAAAAAATCAAAACACTAGTATATACAAATATTACATGTACAGAATAAAGCACCGCCTGCTTTTTTCAATCAAAAGGATCATTGTAGTGCTTTAGCATTCGGCCATTGGCAGGACCTTCTTCAGCTGTGCTGCCATCTGGAGATTTGAGAAAATAAGTATTATTGCCTTGCACAATGCTAATGATGTATGGACCTTTCCACAGAAAATCGAATTTTGCGTGTTTGCCCTTGTCCTCTCTTTGTGAATCCCATCTTAGAACTTTGCTACCCACCCAGAAATCCTCTGCTTTAGCCTTCTTATCAAACATCTTTCTGAGTTTTTCTTGCAATATTTGAGCTCTATCGAAGACTTGTTCTGTGGTTTGCTGAAGATGAATGGTTTGATTAACTCTTCTCTGCATGTCATTCGGTTCAGCCTGAATTTCTTGCAACAATTTAATATTAGGAATGCCCAGAGATGAAGGGAACTTGGCTTCCATGCCATATACAAGTTCATAAGGGCTCATCCGAATGGATTTCTTGGTGGAAAGTCTATCTGCCCACATAGCATTTGTGAGCTTCCTGTGCCAGTTCTTTTTATTTTCCTCCAGCAGTTTCTTTATGATATTGATGAGGCTTTTGTTGGAAGATTCATCCAAGCCATTACCTTGAGGGTAGTAAGTTGTGGAGTGGCCTAAGCTGATGTGGTATTTATGGCAAAAGTTGATCATTTTTTTGGATTTGAAAGTAGCAGCGTTGTTAGTGATAATTTTCTCAGGGCAGCCGAATCTAGAAATGATATTGCTCTCAAGGAATTGGATAATGGTGGAGTCGTTGGCTTGCCTACATGGGATGGATTCAATCTGTTTAGTGAAATAATCAGTGACTGTTAAAATCCACTTGTGTTGGCCTGAGGAAGAGGGATGAATTTCTCCAATGAAGTCGAGACCCCATTGTTGAAAAGCTTTCTCGGTTGAAATGGGCTTAAGGGGCAAGGGCAGTAGCATTCTTTTCCCTTCAAAAATTTGGCATTTGTGGCATGAGACAGCAAACTTCTTTATATCTGCAAATAGAGAGGGCCAGTAATAACTAGCCCGTAAGATCTTGTCAGTCGTGGACTTCCAATATAAGTGTCCTCCACAGTCCCCTGCATGGAATTCTTTCATGATGTTGTTAGTTTCATTTATAGTCAAACAATTAAGCAAAATACCTTCATGATTTTTCCAAAACAAACCACCATCTATGACACAAAATTTTGATGATTTCATCCTTAAAAATATTTTCTTGGTTCTGGACAATCCTGGGGGAGCACACAGGTTTAACAATACAAAGCAAATATCAGCATACCATGGGGATTGCATAAAGGTTTCACTGATCTGTGGAGTCGCCAACTCTGGCTCATTGTCCAGTTGATTAATGTCTAATGCTTGGAAGTTTGTTTCGGACATTAGTTTGGCTAACCCTTGTCCTTTTATGAGCTTGGTGGGATTTATTTCGATGTCGTATTCAAGGATGTTGGCAATCCACTTGCCTCTTTTGCCTTCTAGTCCCTCTTGAGTTAATATATCCTTTACAACAGCGTCAGGGACATAGGCAATCACGTGGGAGTATAGGATGTAAATTCTGAAATCTTTGATGGCTTTGACCAAGGCATAGGCCTGCTTTTCCATAATCTGATATTTCAAGGGTGCATCTCTCAAATCTCGACTGAAGAAAGCAATTGGCTTTTCGTTGCCCTGATCATCTTTCTGTAGAAGGACAGCCACTATAGTGTGTTCAGATGCGAAGGAAAAAATGATAAAATCTTTATCAAATTTAGGGCTGGTGAGGACAGGCGTTTGAGTTAGGGTAGCTTTTATACTCTCAAAAGCCTGCTTGGTTTCAAGAGACCATTTTACCTTGGCATCCTTCTTCAACATGTTGCTCAGTAGCCTTATTAGCTCGGCTAGGTTTGGGATAAATCTCCTTATGAAATTGATCTTTCCAAGGAATGCTTGCAGTTCTTTTATGTTCTTGGATAAGGAATTTTAAGTAGCTTGAATTCTTTCCGTCAATTCTAAATCCCACCTTTGATATTATATGCCCGTAGAAGCTTGCCTTCCTCAAGGGCAAACAGGGACTTCTTAGGATTCAAGGAAATGCCATATTTCCTGCATGTCATGAAAATTTGCCTTAGGTGCTTAAGGTGCTCTTGGTTAGATTTGGAGAATGGGGTCAGGTCATCAAGGTAAACTACGAGGAAATCATGTATCTCCTTGGAAAATGCAATATCCATTTCCCTTTGAAAGGTAGCACCAGTGTTTTTCAACCCGAAAGGCATTTTAAAGTACTTGAATGTTCCCCACGGAGTGGTAAAGGTTGTTTTGTCCTGGTCGTCTGGGTGAACGAGTATCTGATTAAATCCTAAAAATCCATCTAGTAAAGAAATTCTAGAGGAACCCACTACTCTTTGCAAGATATGGTCCATTTTGGGCAAAGGGTAGTGGTCCTTTAGAGAGACCTGGTTTAAATTTCTCAAGTCAACACACAGTATTATCTCTCTTGTTTTTTTTCCTAGTGGGAACTAAGTTAGACACCCATTCACAGAATCTGATGGGTGCAATGATACCTGCTACAAACATTCTCTTTATTTCTTTCTCAATAAGGGGAAGGAGCATGGGGTTGATTCTCCTGAGTTTCTGTTTGAACGGTTTTTTATTTGGTTTTAAAGGAATGGTATGTTGGATCACTGACGTGTCATAGGACTTCAAGTCCTCATAACTCCTGGCAAATACATCTTGGAACTCTTTGAACAAATCCACATATTTCGGTTTTTGATCAAGGGGCAGATTTTTGGACAACTTAATCATTTTGGGATGCTCTGTTGTTCCTATGTTGTGTTCTTCTATGGCAGCATTCAAAGGTTCCATCTTTGGCTTTTTGGGCACATCGTTGTCATCAAACATGTCTTCCAATGGAGTAAGGCCGGCAGGTAAAACATTACTCTTCAGATCAATAAACTTATCCTCCGCTTTGGTTGTTTCCTCTAAACAGATTAGTTTCAGCTGTTCTATGTTTGTATTGTTAAAAACAGTTGGGATAAGGATTTGTTTAGCTATTGCAGCTGTTACAGTCAGGTGGTTTTCTTCTGCTAATTGTTGTGAGTCGGCCATGGCATCCATGTCTATGTTTGTGTTGGAAAATTCGTCCTCCAGAGTTAAAAAACTGTGAATCTGGGCATCATTTTGAAATACCTTCCAATCTTTGACATTGTTAGGGACCGAAGGTCTCTGTTTTATTTCAGCGGTGAAATGGTGATTTGGTTCAAAGGGAAGCTTGCATATGCTAGTAAAGGTTGCTAGGCTATGGGCATGAATATTATGATCTCGTGGAATTTTGGCAAGATTGAATTCACTGAAGGCATTGAGTAACTCAGTGGCAGCAGCTCTGTAAGTTCTCATTCTGCTATCATTAGCGACAAAGTTGCCTTTCATTTGTTGTATAATCAAGTCGGAGTCACCTAAGACGGACACTTTAGTAGCTCCTAGAAGTTTGAGCCATTTGAGGCCTAAGAGAAGAGCTTCATACTCTGCCATGTTGTTTGTACATCTGAAGTTGAGTCTATTGGCATGGCCTTGTGCGTGGTTATCATGAGTATTGTAAAACCATACTCTAGCCCCTGCTCCTAACTTGTTAACCGAACCATCAAATTCCAAATACCATGTGATTTCTTGTTTGAGGTTTGTATCGAGATTTTCAGTTTTTTGAGGATTAGGAAGACTTACAATTTCTGTTTCGGGGTGTTCTTCTTGCTATTTTTTGGTTGCCTTGGCTGTTGAGACAATTTCATGGGTTTTGGCAACCAATTCCTCATTTATGTACGTTCCTTTCTCCAAAGATAACGGCTTATCATCAGTTGGAGGGCTGGTGTTATCATTAAATAAAATAAAAGAATCCATATCAGAATGGATTGAGTAGATTGGAAAATTTTGGGGTTTTTCCCCACTGCTTACCACATATTTCATTAATGTTTCTTTATATAGTCTCTTTGGTTGCCCAAATACAGATATAGTGGCATAAGAGAGGTCAAGTTGAAGGGACCCTTGCAATTTTGCTCCGCACGATCTGGATAGGAGCATGCCATACTTTGTGGGAATGTTAGCAGCTACTACGTCCATTAAGATTGTCTTGTTGGGGAATTGGACTAGAGAGACACAAAGGTCTTTGATCAAGCCTAAACATTTGACTTGACTTGAGTTAAAGGAATACAGATCTTTGTACGGTCTTGTGACATCAAGGTTCAACCTTTCCATTACAGCTTTGGGAATAAGGTTATGTGAGGCACCTGAGTCAAACATAGCATTATGCAGTATTTTGTCATGTATGTGTAGGCTGACATAAAAAGGTGGAAATGGTCCATATGTTGTTTTTCCGTTAACTTCTGGACCAAACAGTAGTTCAGGGGTATCGTCTAAAACGTTCACATCATCCCTTAGTTCTGGTAATTGAAGTGACCTTTGAATTTGTTGCTTATATACATCATGTTTGGCAATTTCTGAGAGGGGAATGGAAATCTTGAGTTTCCCAATCTCTGCTTCTAAACTGAATGGTTTTTCCAATGAGTTCTTGGCGTTGACAGTGGCAAATTTTTCTTTTTCAGGCATACTCTCTATGTTTTCTTTTGGAATGTCAATGTCATGATGTATGACAGTTTGTGGTATTTGTGTTTTAGGAAGATTTTTAGGAGTGCTATTCAGATCTTCTTTTGGAGAGGAGGGAGATAGAGGTTGATCAACAGGAGAGTGTTTGTCTATTACATCCTCCACAGTTACCTAATGAGGGTTTGGGACAGAGCTGTCAGTTGGTTGATTGACGGTGATATTTCTTTTACTTCTGTTGAGCTGTTTACTCTCTTTTGTTCTGGTAGATGGGGGAACATCAATGGTCCTTGTTCTTAATTTGTATTGCTTGTGTACCTCGTACACAGTGGGTATCATATCCTTGTTTAAAGTCGAAGGACTCTCCCGACTTGGTGTGAAATTGTTTTGCATCAGGATATGGTCAGTCTTCTTCCGTAAGAAATATTTGTTGTTCATTTTCTGAATCTATCAGGTTCATATGAGTCCCATCTGTGGGCTCAGTGGATGTAGATGCCTCCGCATAGTTTTCTTGAAAAGGAGGCCTAATATCATGGTCGGGACTAGCCCTTCCAACGTTTGTGTTTTGAGTTTTTCTGAAGTTCGGGTTCCTTATGGCATTGGGTTGTTGCCCCTCCCATGAAGTTTTTCTCTCAACATTGTCTACTCTATCTCCCAGCCTGTGGATGCCACTGATGATAGCATCTAGTTTCTGATCAAAGGCTGAGGTTTCTTCTTTGAAAGTGGTTCTTCTCTCAGTTCTGGCTCTGTTTCTTTTAGCAATTAGATTTGCTTCCACACTAACAGCAACATCTTGCATTTTTGCAAGGCTTTGAGGGGCTCTTTCCCTTAACTGATATGCCATATCAACATCAAAGCCATCTGGAAATTTGTACAAAGCGAGATCAGTTGGAGGTCTTAAATTTTGTGGTATTGCATTATAAACATTGTTAAATCTTGCACAGTAATCCAAAACTGTTTCCTGAGGTCCTCTTTTGATAGTACCATACTCAGATAGTATGTGTAGGGGATCTTTCTTTTTCTCCCATTTATTAATAAATGCCTAGTATAAGGCTTCATGGTTTAATATAGAATTGGGTGCAAGTGCCCTAAACTAGGTTCTAACATCACCGGTCAAACTTTGGACAAAAATCTTCATTCTTACACTGTCATCATCAATTTCATAACTCTCGAAATAATCTTGCATTTTCTTTGTATGCTGTAGGGCGGTGTAGGAGGTCGTGCCATCAAAATAGGTGATTTTTGACTCGTAGTCCTGAGGCATAGCCCCGGGATTAGCAGGCAACTGTAAGGGCGCATATCTGGCCATGATGATGGGGATAAGCAGGACAGCTAGGGCAGTGGGGATAACAGGAACAACCGGGGTAGAGGGAGTAGTGGTGGTAATAGGAGTATGGGATGGAGGTGTAGAGGAGATGCTTGGAGAAGGAGGTGATGAACCAGGGGAACTTGGGGTTGACCAGAATAAAACTTTGACACGGGTTGGAACACTGCTTGGCTGAACTGTTTCAGGACGTGCAACAGTTGGGTCTTCTTTTTACTTTTGTTTTCTAATGATCTTAGGAATTAAATTCGAATTTTCAAAAACAGCTGGACGATTTGGATCAGGATTTGATCGTGTATCACGCGTTTTCTTCTTAGGAGCCAGCTTCTACTCTATTTTTTGGGAACTTTTTTCTAAAAGACACAGGTCGACCGAGGCCTTCACACGTCGGTTTCTTCCTCTGTGGGGCTGCAGACTCGCTTAGTGAATTTATCTGAGGAGGTCCCCAGTGGAGTCGCCATTATGTTATCACTCAGGTTGTCCCTAGGCTCCTGTAGGGATACGGCCGAGATAACCACAAACCAATCTTTGGATTGCAGGTTCTAGCCCACCTGCAATCAAAGAGGGCTCTCTCTTAATGAT
>APFE030356387.1:40681-101069 GCA_000404065.3 Pinus taeda | reverse complement strand
AACAATACAAAGCAAATATCAGCATACCATGGGGATTGCAGGAAGGTTTCACTGATCTGTGGAGTCGCCAGCTCCAGTTCATTGTCCAGTTGATTAATGTCTAAGGCCTGGAAGTTTGTTTCGGACATGAGTTTGGCTAAACCTTGTCCTTTTATCAGTTTGGTGGGTTTTATTTCAATGTCGTATTCAAGGATGCTGGCAATCCACTTGCCTCTTTTGCCTTCTAGTCCCTCTTGAGTTAATATATCCTTTACAATAGCGTTAGGGACATAGGCGATAATGTGGGAGTATAAGATGTAAATTCTGAAATATTTGATGGCTTTGACCAGGGCATAGGCTTGCTTTTCCATAATCTGATATTTCAAGGGTGCATCTCTCAAAGCTCGGCTGAAGAAAGAAATTGGCTTTTCGTTGCCCTGATCATCTTTCTGCAGAAGGACAGCAGCTATAGTGTGTTCAGATGCAAAGGAAAAAATCATAAAATCTTTGTCGAATTGAGGACTGGTGAGGGCAGGCGTTTGAGTTAGGGCGGTTTTTATACTCTCAAAAGCCTGCTTGGTTTCAAGAGACCATTTTACCTTGGCATCCTTCTTCAACATGTTGCTCAATAGCCTTATTAGCTCGCTAGTTTGGGATAAATCTCCTTAGAAAATTGATGCTTTCCAAGGAATTGCTGGCAGTAATTCTTTTATGTTCTTGGATAAGGAATTTTAAGTAGCTTGAATTCTTTCCGTCAATTCTAAATCCCACCTTTGATATTATATGCCCGTAGAAGCTTGCCTTCCTCAAGGGCAAACAGGGACTTCTTAGGATTCAAGGAAATGCCATATTTCCTGCATGTCATGAAAATTTGCCTTAGGTGCTTAAGGTGCTCTTGGTTAGATTTGGAGAATGGGGTCAGGTCATCAAGGTAAACTACGAGGAAATCATGTATCTCCTTGGAAAATGCAATATCCATTTCCCTTTGAAAGGTAGCACCAGTGTTTTTCAACCCGAAAGGCATTTTAAAGTACTTGAATGTTCCCCACGGAGTGGTAAAGGTTGTTTTGTCCTGGTCGTCTGGGTGAACGAGTATCTGATTAAATCCTAAAAATCCATCTAGTAAAGAAATTCTAGAGGAACCCACTACTCTTTGCAAGATATGGTCCATTTTGGGCAAAGGGTAGTGGTCCTTTAGAGAGACCTGGTTTAAATTTCTCAAGTCAACACACAGTATTATCTCTCTTGTTTTTTTTCCTAGTGGGAACTAAGTTAGACACCCATTCACAGAATCTGATGGGTGCAATGATACCTGCTACAAACATTCTCTTTATTTCTTTCTCAATAAGGGGAAGGAGCATGGGGTTGATTCTCCTGAGTTTCTGTTTGAACGGTTTTTTATTTGGTTTTAAAGGAATGGTATGTTGGATCACTGACGTGTCATAGGACTTCAAGTCCTCATAACTCCTGGCAAATACATCTTGGAACTCTTTGAACAAATCCACATATTTCGGTTTTTGATCAAGGGGCAGATTTTTGGACAACTTAATCATTTTGGGATGCTCTGTTGTTCCTATGTTGTGTTCTTCTATGGCAGCATTCAAAGGTTCCATCTTTGGCTTTTTGGGCACATCGTTGTCATCAAACATGTCTTCCAATGGAGTAAGGCCGGCAGGTAAAACATTACTCTTCAGATCAATAAACTTATCCTCCGCTTTGGTTGTTTCCTCTAAACAGATTAGTTTCAGCTGTTCTATGTTTGTATTGTTAAAAACAGTTGGGATAAGGATTTGTTTAGCTATTGCAGCTGTTACAGTCAGGTGGTTTTCTTCTGCTAATTGTTGTGAGTCGGCCATGGCATCCATGTCTATGTTTGTGTTGGAAAATTCGTCCTCCAGAGTTAAAAAACTGTGAATCTGGGCATCATTTTGAAATACCTTCCAATCTTTGACATTGTTAGGGACCGAAGGTCTCTGTTTTATTTCAGCGGTGAAATGGTGATTTGGTTCAAAGGGAAGCTTGCATATGCTAGTAAAGGTTGCTAGGCTATGGGCATGAATATTATGATCTCGTGGAATTTTGGCAAGATTGAATTCACTGAAGGCATTGAGTAACTCAGTGGCAGCAGCTCTGTAAGTTCTCATTCTGCTATCATTAGCGACAAAGTTGCCTTTCATTTGTTGTATAATCAAGTCGGAGTCACCTAAGACGGACACTTTAGTAGCTCCTAGAAGTTTGAGCCATTTGAGGCCTAAGAGAAGAGCTTCATACTCTGCCATGTTGTTTGTACATCTGAAGTTGAGTCTATTGGCATGGCCTTGTGCGTGGTTATCATGAGTATTGTAAAACCATACTCTAGCCCCTGCTCCTAACTTGTTAACCGAACCATCAAATTCCAAATACCATGTGATTTCTTGTTTGAGGTTTGTATCGAGATTTTCAGTTTTTTGAGGATTAGGAAGACTTACAATTTCTGTTTCGGGGTGTTCTTCTTGCTATTTTTTGGTTGCCTTGGCTGTTGAGACAATTTCATGGGTTTTGGCAACCAATTCCTCATTTATGTACGTTCCTTTCTCCAAAGATAACGGCTTATCATCAGTTGGAGGGCTGGTGTTATCATTAAATAAAATAAAAGAATCCATATCAGAATGGATTGAGTAGATTGGAAAATTTTGGGGTTTTTCCCCACTGCTTACCACATATTTCATTAATGTTTCTTTATATAGTCTCTTTGGTTGCCCAAATACAGATATAGTGGCATAAGAGAGGTCAAGTTGAAGGGACCCTTGCAATTTTGCTCCGCACGATCTGGATAGGAGCATGCCATACTTTGTGGGAATGTTAGCAGCTACTACGTCCATTAAGATTGTCTTGTTGGGGAATTGGACTAGAGAGACACAAAGGTCTTTGATCAAGCCTAAACATTTGACTTGACTTGAGTTAAAGGAATACAGATCTTTGTACGGTCTTGTGACATCAAGGTTCAACCTTTCCATTACAGCTTTGGGAATAAGGTTATGTGAGGCACCTGAGTCAAACATAGCATTATGCAGTATTTTGTCATGTATGTGTAGGCTGACATAAAAAGGTGGAAATGGTCCATATGTTGTTTTTCCGTTAACTTCTGGACCAAACAGTAGTTCAGGGGTATCGTCTAAAACGTTCACATCATCCCTTAGTTCTGGTAATTGAAGTGACCTTTGAATTTGTTGCTTATATACATCATGTTTGGCAATTTCTGAGAGGGGAATGGAAATCTTGAGTTTCCCAATCTCTGCTTCTAAACTGAATGGTTTTTCCAATGAGTTCTTGGCGTTGACAGTGGCAAATTTTTCTTTTTCAGGCATACTCTCTATGTTTTCTTTTGGAATGTCAATGTCATGATGTATGACAGTTTGTGGTATTTGTGTTTTAGGAAGATTTTTAGGAGTGCTATTCAGATCTTCTTTTGGAGAGGAGGGAGATAGAGGTTGATCAACAGGAGAGTGTTTGTCTATTACATCCTCCACAGTTACCTAATGAGGGTTTGGGACAGAGCTGTCAGTTGGTTGATTGACGGTGATATTTCTTTTACTTCTGTTGAGCTGTTTACTCTCTTTTGTTCTGGTAGATGGGGGAACATCAATGGTCCTTGTTCTTAATTTGTATTGCTTGTGTACCTCGTACACAGTGGGTATCATATCCTTGTTTAAAGTCGAAGGACTCTCCCGACTTGGTGTGAAATTGTTTTGCATCAGGATATGGTCAGTCTTCTTCCGTAAGAAATATTTGTTGTTCATTTTCTGAATCTATCAGGTTCATATGAGTCCCATCTGTGGGCTCAGTGGATGTAGATGCCTCCGCATAGTTTTCTTGAAAAGGAGGCCTAATATCATGGTCGGGACTAGCCCTTCCAACGTTTGTGTTTTGAGTTTTTCTGAAGTTCGGGTTCCTTATGGCATTGGGTTGTTGCCCCTCCCATGAAGTTTTTCTCTCAACATTGTCTACTCTATCTCCCAGCCTGTGGATGCCACTGATGATAGCATCTAGTTTCTGATCAAAGGCTGAGGTTTCTTCTTTGAAAGTGGTTCTTCTCTCAGTTCTGGCTCTGTTTCTTTTAGCAATTAGATTTGCTTCCACACTAACAGCAACATCTTGCATTTTTGCAAGGCTTTGAGGGGCTCTTTCCCTTAACTGATATGCCATATCAACATCAAAGCCATCTGGAAATTTGTACAAAGCGAGATCAGTTGGAGGTCTTAAATTTTGTGGTATTGCATTATAAACATTGTTAAATCTTGCACAGTAATCCAAAACTGTTTCCTGAGGTCCTCTTTTGATAGTACCATACTCAGATAGTATGTGTAGGGGATCTTTCTTTTTCTCCCATTTATTAATAAATGCCTAGTATAAGGCTTCATGGTTTAATATAGAATTGGGTGCAAGTGCCCTAAACTAGGTTCTAACATCACCGGTCAAACTTTGGACAAAAATCTTCATTCTTACACTGTCATCATCAATTTCATAACTCTCGAAATAATCTTGCATTTTCTTTGTATGCTGTAGGGCGGTGTAGGAGGTCGTGCCATCAAAATAGGTGATTTTTGACTCGTAGTCCTGAGGCATAGCCCCGGGATTAGCAGGCAACTGTAAGGGCGCATATCTGGCCATGATGATGGGGATAAGCAGGACAGCTAGGGCAGTGGGGATAACAGGAACAACCGGGGTAGAGGGAGTAGTGGTGGTAATAGGAGTATGGGATGGAGGTGTAGAGGAGATGCTTGGAGAAGGAGGTGATGAACCAGGGGAACTTGGGGTTGACCAGAATAAAACTTTGACACGGGTTGGAACACTGCTTGGCTGAACTGTTTCAGGACGTGCAACAGTTGGGTCTTCTTTTTACTTTTGTTTTCTAATGATCTTAGGAATTAAATTCGAATTTTCAAAAACAGCTGGACGATTTGGATCAGGATTTGATCGTGTATCACGCGTTTTCTTCTTAGGAGCCAGCTTCTACTCTATTTTTTGGGAACTTTTTTCTAAAAGACACAGGTCGACCGAGGCCTTCACACGTCGGTTTCTTCCTCTGTGGGGCTGCAGACTCGCTTAGTGAATTTATCTGAGGAGGTCCCCAGTGGAGTCGCCATTATGTTATCACTCAGGTTGTCCCTAGGCTCCTGTAGGGATACGGCCGAGATAACCACAAACCAATCTTTGGATTGCAGGTTCTAGCCCACCTGCAATCAAAGAGGGCTCTCTCTTAATGATTCAACTTTGTTGATGATTTTAGGCTAGCTTTTGGCTCAGGGGTTTTTGTTTGTGTTTGGTTGGAAGGAAAATGCTTTCAAGCAGAGAGGCAATTTATGAAGTGATAAGTTTCAAACCATTGGGCATGGAGTCATGGGTTAGGATTATCAGTGTGTATTTCTGGTCATAAGAGAAATAATGAAGCAGGATAGCTGCTCACAACACAATCTTCAGACTAAAAGGATGAATGATATGTAAGAAATGAGAGGCACTTAAGAATCTATCATTTAACTTAACAGAGGGAAAGATGATCTCTATCTAGGGGCAATGAAGAATCCCTGGATAACTCTCTTGGGTTAAGGCAAACATAAGCCATGTGGAATTCATATTTATGCTTAAACAGAGGAAAACATAAAGAAACAACAGAAATTGAGCATAGAGTGTATTTAAACAAATTCTAAGCTAATCTTTCTTTATGTTGTTTAAGAGCGTTATTCATGAATGAAAACAGAGGTAAGAAGCACTTATTGAGTTATGCACAGCACGAGAATTCCATAATCACTCTTCAATTAGTGAACACAGTGATCAATCCATTCTCCAAGGCTCATAAGCAGTCTTTGATTATAGAAACTTATCAGATATTAAAGTGAGAGTCTCTCCTGGAGAAAAATCAGCCAGAGATAGCTTGTTGACTAATCAACCAACCAACCAACCAACCCATAATACAGTGTTCAGGGCTGTCTTTATAGTGCAAATATCTCAAACTTATTTATTACAATTGACCTAAAACAGGTCTGTAAAAAGAGCTTTCTAAACCCAAAATTGTGCCAAAATTAAATGCAGGTAAATATCTATTGAACTGTGTCAGAGGTAGCTGGATTTAAAAGAGTGCAATGTGGCCCTTGGAAGCCTAATGCATTACTACTGCAATAACTGTGCTTTGGGATCTGCAGTTCTATTCTGGTGCGAGTTAAATGTGCAATAATCATGATTTGAGAGTTTTGAGTGGCCTCGCCCTCTTTCTTTGACTTTGCTGGAAGGTATTAAATTTTCTCCTACTTTGGGCCGCTGTTAAGATCTTCGCTGATACTCTTTGCAGCTACATTGATGGTCTCTGCCGCTTTCTAATATTCTTTGACGTGTGTTCTCTCTGTGAATTTGATCTGATACACTTTAATCTCTGTCTCTGGTCTCTTCCTGTCTTCAAATCGGTTTAATTTGGCAAAATCGGGCAATTTCGGGCCTTTTCGGTGCAAAACGGGCCAAGGAATCAAAAGATTCCCTAAAGATTCCCCAATATCACTCATTTTCCATTGTGATGCGCGATTAGCACTTTGCGCTAATCGCGCATCGAAAACTGCCTCTGTTTCTTGTTCCAGAGCTCCGAAGCTCGACTTTTGCGCTTGCGCGAATTTTTGGTTTTCTAGCTGCTGACGTCAGCATGACGTCAGCTGTACGGCGGATGACGTCAGCCATGTGACGTGGCGGGGTGGCTCATACTTTAATGCGATGCAATGAACTTCTTCTGATGCGACCGCAATATCGCATTGGTGGGGAACGAGAAGGTATTTATTTTGGAAAAGCGATGCTTGCGACTGCCGATTGCCGATATCCCGATATCGCATCGGGCAACAAAGGATGGGGCACACCTATGTGGTGAAAATATTGTGATATGGCAATGCGACCTGGCTCACTAGGATCTGCAGAGTGCTAAGGAAATCGACAAGGGTCTATTGTGATCGAAAAGAGTGATTATGTGCGTTAGAAAGAGCACTTAAGGCCTCAGAAGAGGTCCGATAACCTAAAATTGGATTTTATACTTTGGAAGGAGTCTATTGCATTAGAAGATCATTTGAAGGAGCAGCATGAGGGATCTTGCCAAATTTCAGACAAACTGTACAATTCTCGGGGGTACTTATGGTTATTTTTCAACCAGGGGGAGGGATATTTATATAAGGGGATTATCTGCATAATTTTAGTATGGGGATGGGAAAAATATAGGGAGTTAGATAATAGTGTTAGTAGTTAATATGGAGATGACAAGAAAGCACTAAGTTTCAGAAATCTTAGGCTTGAAAAGGGGAGATATAACGTTATAGAGAGAGTATGGATTCTCTTTGAGTGAAGCAGGTCTTCACCCAAGCTAGTGACATGAAAATGGTGAAACTAAGAGATATCAAGTAGATCTTGACCTCTTTTTGGGGAAATTAGTTAATTATTTGGGGAAGATGGAGCAAGGGAAGTTAGCTACGCCTGGTTTGAGCATCTTCAAATAAAAATGCTTGATGACTGTGATCTGAGTGTAGATGGTGCTTTAAAATATGAACAGACATCAAGATTCTGCAAACTCAAAACTACCTACCCAGCCTAGTTACCTAGCATTTTTTCTTCTTTTGGTTTGGGTGCACTTAGACTTGTAGACCCATCATTTCAATTTTTCTTTTTTATGCTTTCCTATCTACAGGCTACCCTTATTTCATCCAAGGGCCCAGATTAAGTAGTTGGGCTCCTTTGATTCTCTACCTATCTCAGAATCTGCCAAGATTAAGCTGTTTGGACAGATTTTCATCCTCTATATTCTAAAACAGAAAATTGAAACCTAGGGAAACCAAGATTAGGCTGTTTGGACCTCCCTTTAACTAAAAATTGTACAAAAATGGAGTGAATGTTCAAAATCAGCCTGCAGAAGATGGACTTTTTGTAGCCTTCTTTTCTTGGTGACTATTTAGCAAATATGGAGCATTGCAGCATGCAAAGTACGACATATTTGGTCTGTAAAAGTGTCAATCATGAAATATGAGTAACCTGTTGCAATAGGAGGCTAACACCAAGGAAAATGAATTCTCAAGAACTAGAGTAGGGTGAAAACCTCCCTCCCTATGATGAGTGAATAGTCATAAAAAGATAAGAAATCAAAACAAGAAAAGTGATTTAATGCTCAGGACCTAGAGTAGGGTTAAACATTTCCTCCCAAGGATGAGAGTGTGGTCGTAATAAAAACAAGAAATCAAAACAACCAAAGCAATCTAATGCTCAAGACCTAAAGTAGGTTGAAATCTTCCCTCCCCGGCATTAGAGATCATTCCTATGATGAATACTGGTCATAATTTCATGCCATCGAGAGCCTCCCTGGAAACGATGCCAAAATGTTTGTGTTCAAATATGAATTAGGGAATTCACCCTTTTCCCACATTAATGGTGAACCCAAGGCTCACTTGGTTATTTCAAGGCTACCATGCAACTCCTATGCAGGCCATAGTTTCCCTACCCAGCATTGAACATTCAAACAACAACATAATAATGTGTAACAACAAGCGATAACATTAACAAGAATGAGAGTAACAAAAAGTTAGGATTCACAGTAACACAACTTAATGAACCGTTACAATGACAATGAAATAAACATAGTAGAAGATAAATCTACTCACACCACTAATCCAACAACACCTAGTTAGGAGAGTGGGACGAATTCCCTAATCAGGGTTGTGGTAAAAAATCAGAGCCTAACGAATACTCAGAAGATGAGGATTGCATTAATCAAAATATAATTACAGAAGTATGTTGTTACATGCTCAGAACTCTCGTATCTCTCTTTAGCAGTGGCTAGCATTTTCATTCCCCTCACCTTACCTATAAATTTCAATGTTACAAAGATAATATCAAAAATTTCCAAAGATTACAATAGTTGTCTACCTACAAGTGTACAATGATCATTAAGACATAAACATAACCTGAAGACAGAAAATGTATTTGTCCAACGAACTCTCTTAGGTGGATTCATCATTATAGCGACCATCCTAAGATATTCTTGCCAACTCAGCGATAACAATATGTTGAATTGTAGTATGTTGATCATCATCCTTTCAAGTTTGGAAACAAAAATGGGTTAGCAAGTTCCATAAGAAACTCTCCGCTGACAACATGCTTCATTGATTAATAATTCATAAAGATATGACAAATAGATATACCTTTGTTGCTTGATATACAATTTAACCATGCAAGGACATGAAATAGGTGAAGGGGTAAAAAGACAAGTAATAAGTAATCAAATTTCGTAACCAACACTAGGCTCATCTTAGACACTATATATATATATATATAGATACATCTCCATAGACATTAGTTGTCAAATTCTTGCAAAGGTGGTTCTACTTGTCCCATAAACAAGGGGATATTATTGATTAATTTGGTGTGTGGCTTGGCCTTGATCTTAAAAATAAATTACAATTAAAGCTTGAGTGGGTCGAATGTAATTTGATTTTTTTATTTAAAAAAAAATTTCTTTAATATTGTTATTTCTCTCTTAAGTTATGTTCACATAAGTTAGAAATTATTGTATGCTAGAAAAATTTAAATCCATTAAAAAAATGTAATTTTTAACATTAAAAAAATAAATTAACTTTATATAAAGAAAAGAAAAAATTTCCGATATAAAATTATGTGAAGATTACATTTGCAAAGATATTCACGAGCAAAAATATACATTTTATTTTATAATTCTTTTCAATGGTTTTATTTAGTCTAGATCCATCTTACTTTAGATCATAAGAGCATAGAGGGATCAAATCTCTTTACTATCAAAATCTCTCGATAGTTCTGAAGTTAAGATGGGTCTCTCTACAGATATATATATATATATATATTATATATATATATATATTATATATATATATTATATAGATATAAAATTAAGCCTAAGAAAGATTATAAAATAATAGTGGAAATAGTAAAATAAGGCTAGACTACATTATCCAGTTTTGGAGCGAAAAAAGAAATAACTACCTTGTTAGATCATATTTTTAATTTATATTCCTATGATTTTACTCAAGTTTCGAGCAGGAGCACCCATTGGATGTAGAATCTCATTTTTCATTCAAGGAGTACCCATATTGCGTACTTTTGATGGACCGTACTACCTGAAAAATGTGAAATACATGAAATAAAGTGATTGCAATCATGGTTTTTAATGAATTTCACCTTTTTTTTATAGTAGGGGTCATCAAAATTATGAAACATGGCTACTCCTTGGATGAAAAATTAATTTCACATCCAATGAGTGCTCTCACTCAAAATTTGAGTAAAATTGTAAGAAGATAAGTTGAAAATATGAGTTGAAAAAGTTGTTTTTGATTTTTTTATCCATTTACCTTTTTACTCCAAAAATGTTGTATCATACCTATGGTTGACATCATTAGATTGAATCATATTGGTTCCTATAAAATTTATTTTTGATGTAGATTTTTCTTTTGACCCAGTTTTTACTTCAAAATTTATCTATCTATCTATATATATATATATATTATTGGAAAAACCATGGGTTGTCAAAAACTAAAGCCCAAAAACCACGAATTGTAAAATTGACTTTGTTACTTCAATTTTACTTCAACTGCCATAACAATTTTTATTTTACTTTTTAGGTAATTTTACCAACTCAAAATGTTTACATAATACAACATAACAATACATTACAACATATCTTCCATATTGAGTTGAAGCGCACTTCTCAACACAAGATAAAATAGTATTATTTGTTTAATCTCTTATATACATAAAGTTTCAACTTATCTAACTTTCACTTATGTGTTTTTCTATATAATTTGAACACATGTGCACACACACACACCATCCTTGATCCATATTAAGTCCATATCTAATACCTTTTCACTGTAAAAGAGGTTTGCCTGTCAAGGAACTTGATTCCACTCGACACTTGGTTGATCCAATGTTAAGATGGATCTATGGTAGTTTAATTTCCACCTTTAAATGGGCTATATTGCATATGAATACCATGGGTCAATACCATGGGTTCTTAATATGATGGGTCACTTTTATTATTATTATTATCTTATTTTGATTGAGTTAAATATTTTACATTGTGTTATGTTACAACATTTCTACCATACTACATTGGTGAGCATCCCTTGGCATATATATATGTGTATGTGTGTAATTTAAAAATAAATCATTTATGTTTATTTAATAATATGTAAAATTTCTTAAATAAATTTGAATTGTTAATTTTTAAATTATGTGTGTGTGTGTGTGTTCCAAGATATGCTCTATAATGTATTATTGTAGAAATGTTGTAATGTAATACAATATAAAATGTTTAACTCGGTAAAAATAAAATAAAGTAAAACAAACCTTCGAAGTTTCAATGGAAATTTAGGGGAATGATGAAGTTCAATTGTGGTGATCAAGTTTTTGTAGATAACCTTTGTTGTTTGGCCTTCACTACATGGAAGGAGTTTATGCCTTTTCTTGCTTTTGGTCCCTATAATGGTGGCAAGGAGATCAACACTTTATGGACGTCTCCCTCCAAGAACCACATGAAAACTGCAGACTGGATTGAATCCATTTATGTTGTATTGGACCTCCAATATCCCTTAGGGCTTCAATTATTGTAACCTAGATATATCTGAGTTCTACACTAGGGAATATATATCATGTACCATGGACTGATCTTGAAGTCATTAGAGCACAAGGTAAGTGAGGAACTTTGTGGAGTATAACCATTCCTGATCTACTATCCTCCTATTCTTTCCTCTATCATGGTATCTAGATCAAGGTCTTTGTGATATAAATTTTACATTTACATCTTTTTTGAAATCATAATGGTATATCAAAGGTTGGATCCTTTTGTTTCAATATTGTGGGGGTATTAATGTGATGTGATCCATGGGAAATGTTTACCCCTATCCTTTAGCTTCCATATCTATCACTCTAAACAAGTTCCAAGGGAGATATAAGTAGAGAGGAGACTACAGTAATTAGATCCAAACTTTGAGGAGATTTTCCATGTTTTTGTCAAAACCCTTAATCGAAAATTGATCCTGCCAGGTGTCGAGGGAATAGATTTGGTAAAATATCTAAAGCAATGTGTTAAAAATATTTTAGGTATAACAACATCCCTAAAATGTATTATTTTTGAAGGAAAATTTTTGAAGGAGGATGCTCAAGTGGAAGATTATAACATGCAAAGGAACTCTACCATTATACTAAACTTAAGGTTGCAAGGTAGATCCTTGGGAGATTGAATTCCAACTAGATCATCTTTTGTTGTTAGGGGTCTGAGTTCGTTTAAAGGCATATTGAGAGGAAAACTTTCCACACTAGAGAAACAATTCCAAAATCTAATAATTCCAAGTTCCTAGCTAGTTGAGAAGATGGAAAAAGCTCCAAATTAATCAAGAAATTTTCCAAAGGTGAGTGCCTTTTTAACTTTTCTACAAGCCAAAGATAAAATATTTTGATTTAATGGTTTATGGCAAAATTTTGAACATCTCCATCAATGGATCTACCTCAAATAGACTATAAATTGTCATATTTACCTGTGCACAAATGGATTTTTTGTACTTCAGTTTGACAATTAGAAAGACATCAAATATATCATAAATGAAGGACAAACGTTTTGGGGAAGGGCGGGTCTCTTTACAACTCCATGGTTTCGTAGAGTCCATGCCAATAAAATTGTGTTTACGATAATTTCACTATGAGTAAGGTTACCTAATATCCCTCTTCCTTTCTACCACAACCAAGTCCTAGAAGGCATTGGAAATTCATTGGGGAGATTCCTAAAGATGGATCGAGAAAGAATAGACAAAGGTATATTTAATTTTTCACATATATGTTTGGAGATTGACTTAAGAAAATATATTCCATATCATTTCCATCTAATTCATCAAGATTTCAAGTGTACACAATGGCTAGATTTTGAAAATACCACTTTCAAGTGTCAAATCTGCCATTAGACAGGGAACTTGTAGAATACATGTCTACAAGTCAAGAAAAAGATAGAAAAATATCAAAAAATCCAGAAGGATGGGAATTCCCTGATCCAGACTCTTTTGATGATTAATATGGTGAAATGGATGAGATTTAACAAAAATGAGAGGCACATAATCAATAAGGTTCCTAGACGGAGGAGGGAGAAGAGAAGAAAAAGGACTGGATTAAACATACAGAGGAACCGAATGCCTTAGTGGTGATCCAAACTCTTACAATGAAGCATGAGTAAAAGATAAATACCTAAGGTATAGGTGGAATAAAGTGAACACATGTTTTTGAGAGTTCAGACTCTGACAAGAAATTTCCAGCAATATTAGAAGGAGAAGGAATGGTAATTGTTATGGCTACTCCATCTCCTAGGGAATGGCACAAAGTTGAAAAGGAAAAAGGTAAAAGGAGAAGACCAATTGATTTGGATAACTTTAAATTTTGGTAGCATGGCTATGAGGTAGCATTCCACCAAGATTTTAAGTGGACACAATGGTTATACTTTGAAAATACAACTTTAAGGTCTCATATCTACCATTAGATGGGGAACTTGCAAATTACATGTCTACAAGTGAAGAAAAGGACAGAAAAAATATTGAAAACCCCAAAAGCATGGAAATTCCTAGATCCACAATCTTCTGATGATGAGGATGACTAAATGGACAAGAGATAACAAGAACTATGGGAACATAATCAACAAGTTTCACAAATGGAGGAGGGAGAAGAGAAGCAGAAGAACCCACCCAAGCACACAGATGAATCGAACGCCTTAGTGGTGATCCAGACTCCTGCAAATCAGCATGAGGAAAAGAGAAATAAATAAAGTACAGGGGGAATAAAGTGAACACATGTTTTTGAGATTTCAAACTCTAACATGGAACTCTAGCAATATTAGAAGGATAAGAGATGGAAATTGTTATGGCTAATCCATATTCTGGGAAATGGCACAAAGTTTAAAAGAAAAAAGGTAGAAAAAAGAAGACCTGTTTATTTGGGTAACTGTAAATTTTCATAGCATGGATATGAGGAGGGCTTTAAGCACGTATAAATGGTCATAAGGGACAGTTAATGGATACATTCTTCCATCTTCTTATGTATCTTTTTTATTTTATTAATAGAAGATTGTGTTTTTCCTTAGAAAAGAATGTAAAATTTCAACATTATGAATCACTTGAGCATTAACTTCAAACTACCTTGTTAATAAAACTCTAATAACTTAATATATGAATCTAAAAATAATAATAAATTAAGTTCTTGGCATTACTTTTTCCATTAACTTAATATATGAAAAATAATATATTATATATTATATATAGAGAGAGAGAGAGAGAGGAGAGAGAGAGAGAGATTCCACATTATTTTTCTCGTTGTAGATAATACATGAGACTTGTATTGATATTGTGATTACCATGTTTGGAGTATCAAGTGCAACCCACACCTAATAGGAAAGCGTAAAAGTGTACTAGCACAACCACATTTATTTAAATAAGCGTGGTTGGTATATGTCGATAGTCGTATATCAATCAACCACATGCACAACCACATTAGAAAATGTGATCGAAATATGTGAATAAATGTTAATTATTATTATTATAAAAAAATAAAATTAAAAATATTTCCATTTTTCATTATTAATTAGTTTTTCTTTATCATTTTTTTTTTGGGCATGGTTCACAGACACCTTCGGTCAGTGGGTGGCACTACATCCATAGGGAAAATCTAGGGCAGACACCCCTCGGCCTATATGCAAGACCTAACCCCAAGAGCTTTCGGGAATTAACCCTCTGACCTCCCAAACAGCGAGGCCCTGACTTGATCAATTGAGCTAACTCTTGGGGCTAGTTTTTTTTGTTTTTTTTGTTTTTTTTTGTCTTTTGTTTTTTGTCATTATTCATATATTAAATAGTATTTAATTAATATATTAATCATTAATTTTATTATATTTATTATTGTTATTATTATTTATTATGTTTTCAATATATTAATCTTCTTAATAATATATTAATTAGCCTTATTAATATAATTAAAAAATAATTTATTAATTATTATTATATTTTATTACTACAAATATATTAAAATTATTATTATTATAATTCTTTTTATATTCATTAATAATATTAAATAATTACAATTATTATCATTAAAAAATTCTTACAAATTTTTAATATATTTATGATTATCATTATCATTAAAGCCTTGCAAATGAAAATTAAAACCTCGGGATTTTTTATTATTAAGAACTTCTAAAAATATTAAAAAAAAACCTGCATTAAAAGTAATTACTCTCAACTTCAAAAAAAAAAATTGCAACACAAAAAGAAAAAAAATTGCAACATAAAAAGTAAAAATAAAGATATGAAAAAAGAAAAATAAATGTAAGTTGAAGGTCAACATCGGAGTGTTTGAAGCTCAACATTAGAGTGTTCCTGAAAACACCATTGACTTTCCTGAACCTAAAACTCCTTCTTAAACTGAGGTCGGGTCACATACCACAAAACACTAAAAAAGCAAGCTTCTGAGTCGACCTCCCGACTCGCAAATTCCCTCTTAGCCTGACTACATTTCACATCGGGGTCACGCTATCCACTAGCATAAACATGACATAAACATTGTCCCGACTCTCGTCCACCCAAGTAGCCACTTCTACTTTATCTCTGCATAGTCATCTTTTGACCACCCAACTAACTTGAATTTAACAGTGTCGACTTCAGACAACCCACCGAAGAAAGGAATATTTTTAAATTTTGGTTTCCGTGCGAACAAAAATTCTCTTGAATTAATATTAACAATCCTCCAAGTTTTTTTTACACTAATAGTTTTATTTTAAACCCATTGAACAATATTAAACCTTATGAATAGTAATCATTAGATTAATAAATTGAACACAGTGAATAACAAGGATCATACATAAAAGAAATTGTATATTTTCCCCTTCATTTTTGTAAATAGTTATTTCTTTCCAAAAAACGAAAAAAAATTTCAGCAAAAATATTCAAAATTTTGAAAAATACTCACATGTACAAATCAGAGGTCGGAGGTCGGGCCTTTCTATTTCATAAAAGCATTTGACAACTTTCTAACTTTCCTACTTCCAATTATAGTTATATGGGACAACATAGACAAACAAAATGAAGTTTTTTGTCCTACAAACTTGTCCTCCCAATTATCAAACTCCCTCTTACCCCGACCACGGTGGAGATCAAGATCATCGTCAACATTCGTAGAATGTTTAATTTAAAAACATCATGACTTCCTATTTTTCGATTCCCTTTGACTCCGAATAACAATGAAATATTTTATTTTTCAGTTTGTATGCCAACCATAATTATCTTCCGACTTTATTTTCTTTTTTCTAAACAAACTCTAAAATTCCAATCCATTATGTTTCAAAAAGACATTCCCCCAACTCTAACAACACAACCTCAACTCAATTTTCGGATGCAAGTGGTTGAAACGTTTCGTCACTTGAATGCATAATTAACAGGTTTCATGTGAAATTATTGTTGGATGTCCCAAGGGTTTAAACAAAATTAGCAATTTTCATTCTTTCTTATCTCTATTTTGCACTCTCTTCTCTACATCCTATTTACATTGGTTCTCTAAAAATTATTCCTCATTAGAAACTATCAAGTTAAAATTCACTACAGGGATTCTGATTTTAGGTAAACACGCATTGTCATATAGAATTGCACTAGTAAACATGATATCTCTCATAGAAAGTTGAATTTTTTGTATTCATTTTTAGGGAACAACATAGGAAAGAAAGGTAAATCCACGACATCATAGTAGGATATATGAAATATTAAGGAATGCCTAAAGGGAGCATAAATTCCTAAACCAGAGGTCTACAATGTCAACACAACTGTCATCTCAGACACTACCTTCAAAAACTAGATGGAAGATGTGACGAAGGGGGAAGAAATTTATAATTTCTTTGAGAATACAAGTTGGTTAAATTTTGAAACTTCAACAGAGGAAAAAAACACTCAGTTTGAAAAATTATAGTACATAACTCCACAAATTTGTTGTTAGAGTGAAATTGTTCCCTTATTATGAATTGGTTGCATGGGTGATCAAAAAATGATCCTAGATGAATTTTCATGCTCAAAAATGAAAAGTAAAAGGATGCTTATAAAAATAGTCACTGCATACATCTTTTCATTCTGAATCTACTACCATTTGAATGGGCTAAAATGGACTTTGGGTGAAGAAGTTATCACAGAAAGAAGTTTGCCATGGTCTTTTGAAAAGGAAGCAAATTCTTATAAAAATTGCCTAAAGGGCCCATTGAATAAATCGCATCACAAAAAGCCGAGGGGATGAATTAAAGTGAAGGTGGAAGGACCCCTGATTACGACCTCCGAGTTATCGCATTAGAGGTAGGCCTTCGCCCGATATCGGGACCCTAGGCATAGTGACATGCGATTATGTGATTGCAAGGACAGTTTATAGCCATTGGATCCAGGTAAGAATAGATGGTTGCAATGGAGTTGGTGATCAGAATGATTGGGGTGATCGAAGATCGGAGGAGCAGAGGCACAGACCCCACCCATGTGATATGCGAGGTGTGATGTCAGCGATCGGCAAATTGGTGGTCAGCATAACGAAAGGGAAGACACCGAGGGTTGTTACGACAACAATATTACGATATGCGATAAAATGATGGGCCAATGTGCTATCGCACACCAACAATCAGCTCGATGAGCAGGATCAACAGTCAGGATCTGATCGGGGTGATTGGAAATTGCATGATCAAGGGATCCATAATACAAAGGGTTGTTACATGCAATTGTGACTTGTGATTGCAATATGCCGATAAGAGGCAGACCCGATGGAATTATAGACATGATTTCATAAGTTTTGAAATCTATGAATTCGGTATTTTCAATGTATTCCCATGTATTAAGGTTCTTTTTTTACCTCCTTTGTGATGTGATATTCCAATTAAAGGTGAACCCAATAGGGATTATGAGTGCGATTTCATAGATTTTGAAATATGGGTTTTTGCCCTTAATAGTGTATTTCTGGTATTATCTCTGTGTATTGGAAATGTGATTAATTTTTGAATTAAGGTAGAGAAAGGTTGTCGATTACTTTGTAACTATCCCTGACCATTGTGCCACACTGCAAGTGGGTGTTTTGTGACAATGATGCATTTATAACATGCAGAGCCACAAAGCTAGAATCCAGAGGACCAGCTAAAGAGACAAAGGAATGATCATGCATAAAGAAATGGACAGGAAACCTCAGAGCCTGAAGGAGGCCTCACAAATGCCAGAGAGAATGATTGAGAGGTAGTGCAGAGAGTTTTGGAGTCGCTTGGAGCTCAAGAAAAAACAAGAGAGCTTAGAGAAGCCAAAGCTAGAGCCAGAGCCAGAGAGCCAGAGCTAGAGCCGAGAGCAGAAGCAGAGGCCAATAGAGGTTGAAGGTAGTTGCAGAGAATAGAGATATCATTCATTCCCAAGGTTCCAATAGTCGAGGTGACTATAGGGGACCACTGAATCCATTGAGATGGAGTTCAGAAAATCCTGAAGCCTTCTAAGAGCCATGGAGTAGTAATGAAGCTTCAGAAAAACAAAGAGATCAAATAATCTAGCAGTTGCTGGTGTCCAAAGTGTGTTGAAGATAGAAGAAGGCATTCCAAAGACAATGAGAGAATTCTAAGGGAGTTGTGCAAGCTAGAGCTGAAGATAGCTCAGAGCATTGATTGAAGGAGTCTACTCCAGAGAAGCCTAGATCTATCTACAGAGTATGGATAACCAATGGAACAAGATGGTATTCTAAACCCATAGGTTCAGTTGTAAACCAATGGAGTTGAGCTTGGAGCTTGTAAAATAATTTATGCCATAATCCCAGAGAGCCTAGTTAAGTTGAAAAGAGCTTAAGGAGATGTAGCCCAAGAGGTTTGGGTGAACTACATATTATATTGTTGTTATGTGTGATTCTTATTTGCTGCACTGTTTCACTGTTATATGTTTTTATATCAGTTTAAGCAAATCAACTTAAAGCACATAAATAGTTTAAAAGAAAACACAAACATACACCTATTTCTTCCACAATTGGTTAATCATAAAATAGATCTTGTGAATATTTAAGCTTTGGAGTGGGAGAGGTTCTTGTAAGCTGACAAGAAGCCTTTAGTGCCCCATTTTAGATCAGGTGGTATCAGAGCCTCAAATTAATTAACTCCACCTTCAGGAAGGTGATATGAACACTGGTTATACCAGAGAAAGTGGTATCAGATTAGAATGCTTGATTGACAGAAAAAAGGATTGCTTGTTCGAAAGGTGTTTAGGTAGTCAAGGATTGATTGTCTAATTGATTGTATGCTTGTTTGTAGACTGACAATTGTTTGAGTTTGTAGAGGTCAAGGGAAAGCTATTGTTAGCTAAGTCTAGGAGAGGACAAGAAGGAAGAATGGCTGAAGGCATTCTTTTTCATCCCAAAGGACCTCAAGGCAATCCTTCAAGCATAAGAGGTTTGTTGCAAAAGTTTTCTTGAATAAGCTCTTTGTTGATCTTGTTTGAAGTTATTTTGTTGATTTGCATAATGACAAATTCTACAAGTGAGTCCTCAAAATCCTTCTTCATCACAAGATTCTTTGATGAAGACATGAAGCAAGACTTTTCACCATGATGGACAAGGTCAGAGAAATGTATGAGGATGGAAGGAAGAGCAACATAGTTAGAGAGAAGTTAAATTCCATGGAGGAAGAAAAGTAGTTGCTTTCTGATAAATTGCGGGAAATGGAGAGGCAACTTCATATTGCAAATATGAACCTGAAAAGGATGCATGAGATGGAGACACAACTCTTTATTGCCAAAGAAGCCTTAGTCAAGTATCAGCTTGAAGAAGAGGTAAACAATTCTTGTTTGTCTTCAAAATCCTCTAAGAATGTTTATATTGGTTCTTTTGAAAAACATACTAGAGGCATAAGTTACAAGTTAATGCCCAAGATGGGCTATGAAGGAAAAGGCTTGAGCAAACATGCACAAGGTATTGTTGAGCCAATAATGGTTGAGGAAAGGCCTAAGTATTTGGGTCTTGGCTATGGATAGTCTTATGGAAAAAGTTCCAAAGCTGCCATGAAGGCCATTGAAATAGTTGCAAGAAGGAGTCTCATTTCAGGTCTTGTACCTCAAGAGTGTAAATATTGTATTTATGGAGAATGCAAAAGCTTCAAACATCATTTGTAGGATGCAGGTGTTCATAAGTAGGCATTTGAGCCAGAGAGTTGTGGAAACTTTTACAGCATTGAAGAAGTTGATGGTGTTCCAAAGGGATCTACTTCTTCATTCAATTCACCTCCTTAAGAATGCAATAAATGTGAAAGACAAAGGTATAAATTTGGTTCTATCCATATTCCTTTTGATTATGTTCAACATGGTAAATTTCCATTTAAACATTGGAAAAGAATTGCATGTTCCTTTTGTGGTTTCGATAACCATCATGTTTCGAGATGTTGGAAGAGAATGGTGAAATAAAGGAAAATAGTGAAGGAAAGGAATCACGAAGCCAAAGATCCATTGGACAAGGAAAATCATGCTGTCAAGAAGATGCACATGTCTTTCACTTACTGCCATAAGCAAGGACATGTTGCTGCAAAATTTTGGACTCTGAATCCAACAATGATTCCATAAAAGCTAAAGAAGGTGGAAAGAGAGAATTGTAGGAATGGAAATAAAGTTTCCATGAATGATGTGTTCCAGGATGATTCACATGTTGATGTTGATGTGCAGAAAAAAGAAGCACCTTTGAAATGGATTGGTAAGAAATGGTTAGAGTTCTTATCCAATTAAGATGGCATGTCTATTCATGCGTCTATTTGCATTTTTTTGTTAATGGAATGCAAGTTGCAGGGTTTTACCAAGAATGTGAATGGAAATGATTGAGTAGGAGACTCACTTTGTTGCTACAACATTATGTTCATTTCAGCTTCAAAAGTATTGTGTGCTTAAGCGAAACTTGAAGGATGAAATTCATGCATGAGAATGATGTGCATGAACATAGGGATATTGATGATTTCCTTGTATTTGAACATGTATGTGTAATTAACTTGAAGGGTTGATTGCTTTGTTCTAAACATGCAATGAATATTTACTTGAGAAAAGTTGATTTGGTCTCCAAAATGGAGATGATGATGAAGTGTTTTATCTTTGGAAAAGAACTGTAGAATTATTTTTCCACATGCTTGACTTGAAGGGTCATTTGTTTTAAAGGCATGTTTTGTTGGCTTGTTATCTAGTCAATCATTTCTATGTAGATGTAAACACATGGAGGTGTTCACCAGATGTGAAATCTATTCCTTTTGTTGAAGCATGAGTTTAGGCCATCCAGTTGTTATCTGTAATCCTATTGTTGTTCACAGTTGTTGTTGGCAGTATGTCAAATAGTTACGAACAAAATTTTTTTGAAGCAGATGTAACTTCACATTGGTTTGAGCCACCTTGGATCAATGATCGAGGCAGAGAAGTTCAAACTACCTTTTGTGACCTTCTGAGTAGGAGTTTTGCAGGAAGTCAAGCAGTAATGCAGTTCTTCCCATGAGGACCAACACATCCAGGAAGGAGAGTGGTCAAAGGCTTTGGTTCAGAGGCACTATGAAAGGCAAGTGTATGGAGGCTAAAAGAAAAGGACGTTGTTACTCTCATTTACTGTTCAGATCAGTATATCAATCTTTTGGAGACCAAACCCATTTAAGTGGGAAGGCATGATTAGAAAATGATCCTAGACAACTTTTCACTCAAAAATAAAAAGTCAAGGATGCTTCTGAAAATTAGGCCCATTGCATAGATCTTTTCATTGTGAACCCACTACAACTTGAATGGGCTAAAATGGACTTCGGGTGAAGAATTTATTGCATAAAGAAGTTTGCAATGGTCCTTTGAAAAGGAGGCAAATTCTTATAAAAATGGCCTAAAAGGCTCATTGAAAAAATTGCATCGGAAAAAGCCAAGTGGAGGACTTAAAGCGAAGGTGGAAGGACCCCCGATTACGACCTCTGACTTATCACATTAGAGGTAGGCCCTCACCCAATATCGAGACCCAAGGTATAGCGACATGCGATTATGTGATTGCGATGAGAGCTTACAACCGTTGGATCTAGTCAAGAATAGACAGTTTTGATGGTGTCAATGATTGGAATGATCGAGGCAATCGACAATTAGAGGAGCAGAGGCATACACCCCACTGATGAGATACACAAGGTGTGATATCAACGATTTGTAGATTGGTAGATCAGTGGTCAGCATAATGAAAGGGAAGACCCCTGGGACCGTTGCGACAATGATATTGCAATATGTGATAAAGCGATGAGCCAATGTACGATTACACGCCAACCGTCGGATCGATGAGCAGGATCAATGGTCAGGATCTGATCATAGTGATCGGTGATCAGGCGATTGGTGAAACCCAATACAAAGGGCCGTTACATGTGATTTTGACTTGTGATTGCGATATGTCAATAAGGGGTGAACCCGATGGAGTTATAGATCCAATTTCATAAGTTTTAAAATCCAGGAATTCGAGATTTTCAATGTATTCCCATGTATTGAGGTTTTTTCTTACCTCCCGCCTATGCAATTCGATATGTTGATTAAACATGGACCCAATAGGGATTATGAGCGCGATTTCATAGATTTTGGAATCTACGTTTTTGTGCTAGATATTGTATTTCTGGTATTATCTCTATGTATTGGAAATGTGATTATTTTCTGAATTAAGGCAGAGAAAGGCCAATGATTCCTTTGTAACTGCCCCTGACTATTATGCCACACTGTAAGCAGGCTTTTTGTAATAATGATCCATTTGTAACACATAGAGCCATAGATCTAAAAGCTAGAGGGCCAGCTGAAGAGACAGAGGAGTGATCACACATAGAGAAATGGACAGGAAGCCACAGGACCAGAAGGAGGCCTCACAAAATCCATAAAGTATGATTGAGAGGCGACATAGAGAATTTTGGCGTCACTTAAAGGTCGAGTGAAAACCAGAGAGCTCAAAGAAGCAAGAGTCAGAGCTAGAGCCAGAGAGCTAGAGCTAGAGATGAGAGTAGAAGGAGAGGTCCACAGAGGTTGGAGGCAGCTGCAGAGAATAGAGCCAGCGTTCATTCTCAAGCTTCCAATAGTCAAGGTGACTGTAGGGGACCATTTAATCCATTGAGATGGAGCTCGGAAAATCTTGAAGAATTCTAAGAGCCATGGAGCAGTAATGAAGCTTCAGAAAAATAAACAGATCAAATGATCCAGTTGTTGCTAGTGTCCAAAGTGTGCTGAACATAGAAGAAGGCATTCCAAAGATAGTGAGAGAATTCTGAGGGAGTTGGTGCAAGCTAGAGCTCAAGACAGCTCATAGCGTTGATTGAAGGAGTCTAGTCCAGAGGAGCCTGGATCTATCTGTAGAGTATGGATAGCCAGTGGGACAATATGGTATTCTAAACCCATAGGTTCAGTTGTAAACCAATGGAGTTGAGCACAGAGCTTGTAAAAGAATTTATGCCATAATCCCAGAGAGCCTAGTTGATGTTATATACCTAGGGGGGATAATATGGGGTACAAAGGGAGGTACCCAAGGGAATAATGTAATAATGGGATGGGCCATAGTAATAAATAAGGTGGTTAACCCAAATCATGTAAGGGACCACAAGTAGTTAGTAATAATGTAATGGGCCCATGGTATTAGATAGATGGTATTGAGGGAACCATGCTAATGACTCATGGTATTGTATGTATGAGGCCTATATAGAGGCTAGAGACTCCACATTGAGAGGTGTCAAGGAATATTGTATGAAAAGGCATATGGCTTGTGGTGTGTTACTCCACAAGCCATATGCCTGTTCATACAATATTCCTTGACACCTCTCAATGTGGAGTCTCTAGCCTCTATATAGGCCTCATACATACAATACCATGAGTCATTACCATGGTTCTCTCAATACCATATATCTAATACCATGGGCCCATTACATTATTACTAACTACTTGTGGTCCCTTACATGATTCGGGTTAACCACCTTATTTATTACTATGGCCCATCCCATTATTACATTATTCTCTTGGGTACCTCTCTTTGTACCCCATATTATCCCCCCTAGGTATATAATAGTTGAATTGACTAGAGCTCAAGGAGACATAGCCCAAGAGGTTTGGGTGAACTCCATATTATATTGTCATTATGTGTGATGCTTATATCAGTTTAAGCAAATCAACTTAAATCACATAAATAGTTTAAAAGAAAACACAACCATACATCTATTTCTTCCGCAATTGATTAACCATAAACTAGATCTTGGAAATATTTAAGCTTTTTAGTGGGAGAGGTTCTTGTAAGCTGACAAGAAGCCTTTAGTGCCCTATTTCAGATCAATGGGCCATGCAACATACAACATATGGATTTTCCTACCTACACTATAATAGACTATAACAAAAATGGTATAGCCTCTTGGAATTTGCAAGTACTTTCAGCAATTTACAAGCTTATTCTTCTCGAAGGTTTCTTAAATAGCTTGTTTCTTGATAACTTCAACAATGCATTATTCGAGAAGTGTGAAGGGATTTATAACAATGTTGTGAAACATTGGTTATGAGATGATAGAGAAGTCTTCAAACTTAATTCATCAAAATAATATCCAATTTTCATTTTTAAAACACTTTTTAGGTCCCTCATCAAAAAAATTTCCCGTCTATATGGAGATAAATTCCTTGAGCATTGCAAGTTGAAATGGATGGTTTAAATACACAACCTACTCAATGATTTAAAGAATTTCAATTGGGCTGAAATTCTTTCTCAAAATTTAATAGATTCCCTTATGTTTTCCATTTTGTCTCCCTCTAGGATATGATCATCTCTTTTCCATGGCAGCCTAGATTATCAATGTTATAAATGTTTATGTTTCATTTTCTCTAATCAAATGTAACTAACCTCTTGAGAAGCAACTTCCTATTTATAATTACACCCGTATTCTGTGGGAAAGTAACATAAATTTCCATTTTTATGAAATTTTTAATTATGTGATGACCCCTTTCCATCATATTTTATTTGGAGAAAACCATCGCAAGGTTAGTGAAGGCCTTAAAGAGGCCTTACACCGAGTATGAGACTAGTTCATTGAACAATTACTCACATATATTAGATTTTATGGAAGTGAACTTCACCCTCATATTCTTCCTATTTATATTCCATAGAGAATAGCTTTAGGAGAGATAGCTAATATAAACTGCCTTGAATGATCAAGCTTGGAACTTGAGCAAAATTCATAACAAAATGTGGTTGACCTTCCCAATTCCCTTTGGAAATGTTTGCATCAAGGACTGACGACATGCATTTAAGGAGGCCAAATAACTCAAGCATGTTTGGTTTTATTCATTTCCCTTTCATTAGTATGACCCTCGAGGAATCATCAATTACCATTATAGCTTTGTCATCTACATCAAAACCTACACACACCAACAACCTATATTTGATGAAATTTTCATTCATATTGATAATTTTCACTAAGCTTTCAGAAGATGGTGGTTGTTGAGTAGGGAGGATAAAAGTAAATGGCAAGAGTTTAGAAAAACTCTTTATGAGGAATTCCTTAATTAGAAGAGTATTCAAACAAATAATGCAATTAAAGAGATCAAATCTATTGAGATTCTGAATTACAATTTCAATGACATTATTTCAGACCCTCTTTCCTCTTCTCCAAAAATAGAAAAATCCAAACTTTAAAATTTTCCTGATGTTTTTTTATAGCTTCAGAGATAGTCATAGCAAAATAAAGCATTCTTGAAGAAAAAGGGCCATATAATATGATAGACCAATAGGCTAAAAGGAACATAGAAATCATATGTAAAAAATAATAGAGAATAGATAAAGAACAAGGAACACAAAAACAAACTTCCTTTGGTGAGAATTTAATTATTATTGGTAGTCCAAATGATACCAAGGGACATGCAGAGTCACTTAAAATTAATGAGGAACTTCTAGATATGCATATTGACATAAACAAAGAAGAGAAACTTAACAAAACCCTTGTGTCATCATTTACTGCTTTCTTTGGCAGAGATAAAGAGTTTCCTTAGCAATATCAATGACTCCAATTTATATGAAAATCCCTCTCTAACATTTTTTATTTAAACATGTCACTAAAGTAGAATTATTGGTAAAAGTGTTCCATCCATGATATTATTACTTTAATTCTCAAACCAAGTTAGTTCTCAGAAGAATGAACAAAATAAAGCTTGATAATTTCGAAACCATTTCACAATTTAGCTTGAAAGAAAAAGGAAATGTTGAGGAAAAAGTTGAAGAATCCTCCCAAGCTGTAACAGCCTTTGTCAATTATAAACAACACCATTTTGATCAAAATTCCTATCACCTATAAGAAGAGTCTATAGAAGATAAAACATTTGGAAAGTAAGATAAAGAAAAGAAAAGCTTTCAGTGATGAAAGTTGGCAAAATGATTCCATACCTCTTGTAGGTGGCTTCACCATTGAAAGATAAAACATACTGAATCAATACCAAAATAAGTTAAACGAATTGAAACTTCAACACTTTGCAGAGATCCAACAAATCGAAAAGGCACACGCACATCAAATCTGAATATTGAAGGAATAAAATAACAAAAACATTCTGACGATGATGACATGTATGAAGGAAGAAATTAAAACTCTAAAGTTTCAATCAATTCAAGTTGATGAAGTGAAAAATAGTCTAGATATTTTTAAGGTTCAAGAAATACATGTCAGCCAAATATTGAGGAAATACCAAGCTATGTCTTCTAAATAAATGGAAAAAAATTGCAGATATTTTCAACAAAATATGGATCTTGAAGAGAGAATAGAATCTTTGGTGGAAGAAGACAAGTACATCAAAGAAGAATTCACATCAATTCATGAATGGAAAACACAATTCCAACCTGGTAGCATCCCAGAAGTCTCGAAAATGGATAAAATACTAATGATTTTTTCTATGTGTCAACGATGGTTTGAGGTAAGGGAAATCAAAGAATGCATCAAAAGGGCCACTCAATAATGTATGTCAATATGGGATATGGGGACAAATTTTATAGAGGAATTCAAATTTTTAGGATCCAAACCATTTAAATATGCAAAACGCGACTCAATGCAACATATTCTCAAAGAAAACACCACACATGACTAGAGAGTAATAATCAACCTGAAATCCTGGAATCAAGAAAACACTCACAGATTTCTACAGTTTCCCTTCAAGAAAATCAAACTCATTTCTAAATTTAGAATCAAGTACGAAAAAAAGTGTTGTACAAAAATTCATATCTATGTACAAAGTGAATATTCCTTATTTTCATCCTATACACTTCTCAACGATTTTTGATATGTTCTCCAATCGAGTTATGTACATCAAGGAAAACACACCACATTTTTTGAGAATGGAAAAGGAAGACTCAAATGAGAATAATGAAGCTGGAAGGTCCTGCGATATTTCCCTACACAAAATCCTTTCAAAAGCACTAAAGTTTGAGAGTGGGAATTCTTCTTTTTTTCACACAACCCTTACATTTTTTTGATTCTAGACTATTGAAAAAAGTTCCTTCTATTCGATGTTATTTATATGACCTCTTATGTTGGAGTAAGGGTCTCTATGTTAATGATGGGAAATAGTTTTATTTTCTAACATATTTTTTGAAATCAAATCTTATTGGAGATAAAAACTTGGAATTGAATGCATGCCGTTCCTCCGGTCACTTTCATTTCTTAATAGATGCACCTACTCTTCACTTCTTAATTTTACTCATGTTTATCTCTTGCTCAGTATTGGCATATTTTTCTCAACAGGTTTTTAGATATGATACAACTTGTTTTCTTCCTCAAAGTAATTTGTTATTTTTCCTTGTGATTGAATATCTATTTGAGAGTGAAGCCTATTATTGAAACTATAACACACTAAATTTTTATCATTTTCATAATATTTTATTTTGGAACTCTATATTTATGGGTATACATGTACATATACTTTTTTAGCGTCAATTGCATTTCCTAAGAAAATTTTGGAGTAAAAGTTCTTTCTCAAAAACAAAACTTTGAGTTGAATGTGTATTTACTTGTATGATTGATTCCCTATGATCTCTTTCATTTTTTAATGGATGTATATGGTTCTCAATTCTTAACTATATTCATGTCTATCCATGGTAGAATATTTTCACATTCTCTTAAATACTCCTTAGCATATAGCACACTATTAGTTTTCCTATGTCAAAGAAAATTGTTTTTTCTCTATGTTTGGATATCTATTTTGCACTAAACCGCGGTATGATAACTATATTACGCTAAACCATGGTATGGTTTCTTTTCATGTTTCTTATTTCTTCCATTGCATGCAAGCATATTTATGCAACAAGACTCATATTTCCGGATATTTTTTTAAGACATTTTTCTCTTGCCAAAAATTTGGACTTCAATACGTATTGACCTATAACGTTCGTTTCTTGTCATCACTTTAATTTCTTCATGCATGTATCTGCTACCAAACTCTTAGCCTTATTATGTACGTGTCTAGCTAAATATTAGGATATTCTCCTAAGTACTTGCCAACATATATTACACTTCTTTTTTTCACTGTCAAAGGAAATTGTTATTTGTTCTCTGATTCCATATGTATTTTATAGTGAAGTGTCTTATTCAAACTATAATGTAGATGATCACTCTTATTTACAACCTAAATTATTTTCATTTTTTTTGGCAGTACATGAAAAAATATTTTCGAAACAAGTTTTGTATTCAGCATGAAATTTTTCAAGATTAAAATTTATGTAGAACAAAACTTTAACTTCAGTGCAGGCTGAACCACCAAATTTAGTTTTAGTCATGACTTTTATCTCTTAAAAGACATATATTGTACTCAATTTTTAAATTTATTAATCTATATTTGTGCCTCCATAGAACGATATTATATTCTACACTTGTTAGCATACATTGTTGTGTATTACTTTCTGTCAAATCAATTTGTTATTTGTTTTATGATTGCATATGTATTTTATAGTGAACCCTTTTATTCAAACTATGGTGCACTTAATTGTTTATGTTTTAATCATAGCTTCATTTTAAGCAACATTTTCTTTGTCATCACATGAAAATATATTTTTGGAACAACATATTCATTTCCAATTCAATTGTTGTAGTGAAATATTTTTGAAAAACAAAACCATGAGTTGAATGCTTATTTATCTATCAAACACATTTCCTATCTTAAATTTATTTTGTTGGTGCATGTATTTCCTACTCATTTGTTGACTTTATTCATGCCAAGATCTACCTATAGATAAGGATATTATGTTCAACACTTGCTACCTTATCTTGCACTTTCTTTTCTCTCTCAAAGCACATTGTTATGTGTTGTCTCATTGCATATATTTTTTTACTGTGAATCGTGATATTCAAACGACAATCCACCTAATTTTTATGATTTTCAGCAAATTTAATTTCCCAGAAATATATTTTCTAGAGATACATGAAATAATATTTTCTTTATAATATTGTAATTAAACAAAATAAATATTAGTAGTCTAACTAAATATATTTTTTATTGTGAACCTTGACATTCAAACGACAATGCACCTAATTGTTCGACTTCTCAATAAATTTTCTTTCAAGAAATGCATTATCTCATCATACATGATATAATATTCTTTTAGAATAATTTAATTAAAAAAAATAAATTTGTTAAAATGATATTGTCTTGAACAATTCCTCCACTTTCTTCCTCAGTGTCACATATGCATTTTTTTGCATTTTAGAAAAATGTTGAAAATAAAAAGGTGGCGAAACTTGCAAACCATCCAATGATTTCACTCTTGATATATATATAAATTTCAAAACCTTCCTCTCTCTATCTCCTATTTCAACACTGACTCATTGCAAATTCGTCCGCTATGATTTGTGTATACTAAATTCCCACACTAGTTTTAAATGCATACGCTTAAGATTCCCTTCAACAACAAGTGTTATAGGCACAATATTTGGAAAATTTATATCAAATGGAACACCTCAGTACTTCTCAAAAAATAGTTGTAGAAAACACTAGAAGTTTAGGCCACTTCAAACCAAGCATATAATAGATATCCTCAACATATCTAAGTGAACCATTTACCATCCCAGCTTCAACCCACAAAATACATGTCAACATGACATGCTCTCCATGACAGAAAAACACCTCATGCTCAAACACATCATCATTGTTGTCGTCTATTTATGTTCTTCTGGTCAACTCTAGAACACACCTCACAATTGGGAAATTCAATGATTTCAGTATCTTCCAATTTTGTAGGTTGACCAAATTATTCATTGCAAACAAGTGAACTAAAGAATCAAATAAACTATTTTCCTCTCGACACACGAAACTGTCAACATGTTACATGAGAAAATCCAAATCATGGAAAGTAGGATCTGTATATCTCGTATTGGTTAAAAGATTGTGAAAATACACATGTCTAGGATCATCTCCCTAGTCCTTGGAGATTTTATCCGAAGTGATAATAATATTGAAGCTTTCCCACAACACTTTCCCTATTGTCCTCCCTTCATACAAAGGTCTATCCTTGACAAGAGGCAACTGGTCAAGGTAACCCACAAGGATCATTAGACTACCACAAAAAAGAGAGTCCTTGTTTTCAGGACAAGCTTCTCGCAAACGTGGATCTATCTATATAAACAACCTCAGACCTGTTAGCACCTAAATCCACCTTAGGCTGAAGGAAGGCAAAATTAAAGGTAACCACAAACCACGCTCAGTCTAGTAGCTAGCCCTACCAGAACATGAGAGGGCTCTCTCCAAGTCACGCTCAGTGAATAAATAAACTATATGGTCTGAGATGACTTACATTGAAAATTGATTTAGGCTAGTAAATGAATATGGAAACAAGAAACTAATTTTTGATAAATGACTAAGTTTCTGGGATGTATGGGACCAACGAACAGAAATGAGCAGAGAATTTAACACAAAGGCACAGATTACTTCGTGAGGCAAGACAGGCCGAAAGTCTAGCAATTAAGTTTGAAGTAATGGGGAATGGAAAGATTGTTTAGGAGGGTGAAAAGGGCATGAACACATGAATCCTTTTCAACAGAAGAAGAACACATAACGTGAAACCTTCCCACAGGGAGGGAAATAAACATGAATTCTACCTTATCCAACTTATAAAATTTCACTGGAAATCAATATGAATGAACTGTGAAACATAACTAAATACATATGAAACATAAAGAGAACACATTTACTACACTCACAACCACATGAATCTCATGAAACAGAGCCGCTGCCTTTCATTAATCCTCTGTCAAAATATACAACGAGAGCTGAGTTTCTCTCCCACAGTCTCCTAGAAATTACCACCCAACCAACCCTTTGAAAATGGTTTGCATACAATAAATAGACTATGCCATGAGGAAATAGAAAGACCAAGAGTTGGGAAGTTTTTCGAATCATTACAAAGTGGAAGTGGAAATCCAACCATTAGTTACAGGTGCAACATTAAAAAATGACAAATGGCTTGGGTGACTACTCGCCTTCCTTTGCCACTTGGATAGAAGCCAACCTTTAGTGGAAATAATTTAAATTTTTCCTTAGGTGCCCAAAAAAGTGTAGTGTAGATGAGTGGGCCCACATGGATAATGTCGTGAATCGAAAAGTCGCGAAGCGGAAGTGATTTTGGCCTTTTTCTCTATATGCACCGCACCCAAATCTATATGTGCCACGCCACTTTGGAGGTTTTTTTGAGGTACCTGCAGGAGTACAAATTGTGCCCAAGTGTGTTCGTTGGAAATCCTAGCCTGTCTACTTTCCAACCCAAGTGCAATTTCTGAATTGGGTGCTGATTTGCCCCTCCAAAAATTCATTCTCCCAAGACTGCTTCCTGTGTGTCAAAATAGGGGCAGAGAGGTCATTTTTTTATTGTTTTTGACCTCCTGGGGACTCAAATCATGCCCAAATTTCTTGTCCATGCACCAACAGACATGATCTTTCATGTTGAATCCAAAAATGCAAGCCATTTGTGATTTGGAGCCCCCAATCCTAAGCGTCGTGCCAGTGGCACGGCGTACAGGGAGAAAAAATTTGTGTTGTGCCCAAAAATTTGTCATGTGACCAAAATTGTCCCAAATTTCTTGAAATTTGTGTTGAAGATCCTCTATGAGGTGCTATGCTAGGCCGCAGAGGCTTCAGCCAAGATTCGAAGCTAATCTTGCTCCTTTTGCCTCTTTTTCCTTTTTGTCGCTTTGCTCAATTTTGCCTTCAAACTCCTTATCCAAGCCTCTGAACTCATGTTCCCTGACCTGTAGTGATAAACCATCTACCTCAATATGGATTTGTCCCTGTCGGCCTTCTCTAGCAGTCTATCAAGGTGGATGTTGATATACTGGAGCCAAAGACTCTCGGCCATTGTTAATCTCTTGCTCCAATGGAGTGAGCTCAATCCTCCTTTGTTGGGCAGCTTGGCAATTCTCACAGATGTTTTACAGCTCCATGATCTCATGCTGGTCCTCAAGCTATTTGTTCCTCTCCTCTAAATACCTGATAATCCATTTGGCCCTCTCCAAATTAAGTGACGAGTCTTGGATCTTCCTTTTCTGCTCCTGGATGGTCCTCCGAAGTTTGGCACTCTCCACATCTGCATCATCATCATGAATGAGGATGAAGTTTGCCTCTTGTTCACCTGATGGCCCCTCGTCATGCATGGGCCTCTTGCCCTTGTCCTGTACCTGTGTTGTCGATGTCGGAAGTGAGGCCCCTTCCACCCCAGGTTGAGATAACACTCGCTTTGTTGCTGCAAACAACTGTCTACTGCCGCTCTGATAGGTGATGAATACTAGCATAGTAGTGGTCTCATGACGCTCATACTTATGAGAAGGACCACCTATCTCATGCTCAACCTCTGATAATACTTGTGAAGTGCTGAACAGGTCACGGGAGATGAAGTCATCCCAAGTAATGCCCTGCAATCCCAACTGATGATCCACCAAAATCTAGATAAGAGCAAAGTGATAAACACTGTGAAGTTGTTGCTGAGGGGTCTTGTGCTCCATGAAGGTGTTCATCCTCTCTATGTTCCTGCAAATGAAATATGGGATGTTCATCATCTGTACCCTGGTAAAGTGCATGAGCAACCTGATGTGATAGGCATATAGACGAGAGAACCTCCCCTCACAACTGAAATACTTCATGATAAATTTCATGAGTGGAGCATATTCATCATTCAAGTATCTGAATGGAAAGACTCTTTTGAGCTGCCTCAAGAAACTGGCCTTAATGTAAGGCTCATAATGCTGCCAATCCACCTTCTGTTTCTTGTGCCACTGTTCCCCAACATTCGGTATGCCGATTGCTAATGAGACAGTTTTGAGTGTCAGTGTGAAGGTGACCCTGGCCAAGATAGAGTGATCTCCATGTAGGTTAAGCACAAAAAGATGAGCCAACTCATGATGAACTCGAACATTAGCCACCCTTTGACAAAACTCAAAACATGATATATGCTGGAAACATGACATAGCAAGAGGGCAGGCCTGCAATTATGTGAGGGTGGTTGGCTCATCCCTAACATGTTTGCCACTTTTGTGATGTCTCCAGGGAGCCTGTTCTTCTGAGGATGAATCACTTTGTGTTTCCATCTCATACTCCGATGAATGCTCAGATGCCATGACTGTTGTATGTGTAATGTGCTTGGGCTGCCCTTTGATGATGCTATGAAACTAGGTGTTGTTGTGATATCTGCCACCAAGGGGAACAATGCAAAAAGGGAGTGTTAGGAAGGGGAATAATATGATTGGAATAGTGGTTATGGGAAGAATTTTTTTTTTAGGGAGATGTAGGAGGGTTTGGGGATTTTATAAGGTAGGGTTTTGGGGTTTAATGTTTGAAAAATGAGTAAAGGGGATGGGGAATAGGGGTTTAGTAATGTTTAGGGTAGGGAAAAAATGGGGAAAAATGGGATAAGGGGGGAAGGGAACAATGGAAAGGAGCGAAAAAAAGAGAGGAGAAAGAGGAGCCTTGGCATCAACACACAAGTTTGCAAGCCTAGAAACAATGGTTTTGACAATTTCAAGTGGTAGGTTTTAGGCGTTTTTATTTCACTCTAAATGGCCATGAACCATCATTACATTCACAAACATACATGAGCCATCAAGATTTAGAGCCTACCTGTCGATTTTAGGGGTTTCAAAGGCCACTCGATGCAATTTGGCACAATTTCGGGCCTTTGTGGGTGTGCGCCGCACAACAAACCCAGTGCACCACGCTCGGTATATGCATCGCGCCTGAGTTAACTTTGCACTTTGGGGTAGCGTTGTGTGTGCCGCGCTCTCTATGTGCACTGCGCCCCTCTGTGTGTGCGTTGCGCTCTTAAAAACGACTCCAAACTCACTCCAAACGCGTGCTTTGCACTCTCAATCATTTTGCTATGTTTCTCTATGACCTTGGTGTGCACAATGATTTTGTTGCTTGTGGAAATTTGTATATAGAGGCATTTCGAGTCATGGCTTTAATTTTTTCTTCTCCAAAACCCATTTTGCTAATGTTTTGTTTTGACACTTTTCACTGATTTAAAGCAAGATTGAATTTCACTTTTCCCTTTGAATTTTTAGCTAAACTGATGAAATATTTTGGCACTTTTGTAGGGGTCACATGGCATGGAATTTGGCCAAGGAAACCATGACTGCACGTGAAGAAATTAACTAGAGACTTTTTGAAAATTATCAAAAATGACACATTGTTTGACTTTTCTTCAAAACAGAGTTTTGAAGAACAGTCGTAATCTGTCAACATGACGATGAAAAACTCTGAATCATGACTTGCTAAGGGTGTCCCTCCAGCCTGCATGGCTATATTGGACATGTTTGAAGACCAATTTATCTGATCCCTAGAACTAATGACTGAAAATGACTCTCATCCATTAAAAGATCGAATATTGACTGTCATGGACTTTAGTGAACCTTGACAAAAGACCTGAGCCAGCAAGTGCCAGACATGAGGGGAACTAACTAACAAGACCTTTTCCATTAGATTATGGCATGCCCCTAGTGGAATGCAGCTGAGTGAATGGAGAGGGACTCCTAAAAATGAAATGGAGAAAGAGTTTTGATCTTTGATAGAGGACTGACAAGACTAACTCTAACATTAGCTCCAATGGGCGATGGTAGCTCCTTGGAGGTGCCAAGAACAGCAGATCTCTGGAAGAGCTAGACAGTGCCTTCATTCATTGGGCTATGGAGTCATTATTTCGACAAACAACACAAGATTATGACTCATTTATGAAACTGAAATGACCAAAAAAAACTGACTCAAATTTGATATTGAAATGACTTGAAGACTGACTTAACAAACTCAAACCAAACTGAAATAAAATGGTATTTACAATGACAGTGGAAGCAGCGTTAGTAACTCAGGAATGGTACCACTTGAGTAGTCGACCATTGATCGGCCCTCTTGGACAATCTTCCCCATTCATTTCCTTCAGAAGAAAGGCATTGTGACCCTGATATGCTGCAATCTTGAAGGGACCTTTCTAGAGGTTCTCGAACTTACCATGCTTACCTTTTTCCTCATTCCTTGCATCCCACTTCAGCACCACATAATCCAACTAAAATTTTTCCGCCTTTTCTTTTATGTCATAAATTTTCTTAATCTTCTCCTGTAACTTGGACGTGTTATGGAAGACTTCTTCTCTGGTATGCTACAACTAGACCATTTGATTCAACCTTCTCTGGATATGATTTTCTTCACTGCCGGCCTCCTGGAGAAGTTTGACTACCGGAGCTGCGAGAGAGGTAGGAAACACTGTATCAACTCCATAAACAAGCAAAAAAGGTGACGTACCAATGGATTTATTTTGACTGACCTGATCTGCCCAAAGTGCATTGACCAACCTCTTATGCCAGCTCTTCTTGTTCATTTCCAACAACTTCTTGATGATGTTGACCAATGACTTATTAGAAGACTCCGCTAAGCCATTGCCTTGTGGATGATAGGCAGTTGAGTGACCCAAAATGATGTGATATTCATGACAAAACTCTACCATCCTTTTTGATTTGAAAGCTGTTGTGTTATCAGTGATTAACTTATTTAGGCAACCAAAGCGAGACAAGATGTTATTTTCAAGGAATGAAATAATTACCACATCTATAGCTTGTCTGGTGGCAATTGCTTTGATCCATTTTGTGAAATAATCTATCACTGTGAGGATCCATCTATGCTGACTGGAAGAAGTGGGATGAATTTCACCAATGAAATCCAACCCCCATTGCTGGAAAGGGGCACTCCCCTCAATAGGATTAAGTGGTAAAAATTGTAACTTCTACCTTCCTTCAAAAATCTGACACTTATGACAGCTTTTGACCATCTTATATACATCAACAAACAATGTCGGCCAATAGTAACCTGCTCATAGAATTTTATTTGCTGTTGATTTCCAAAAAAGGTGACCACCACAGTCTCCTTGGTGGTAGTCCTCCATGACCTTCTTTGCTTCCTTTTCCACCAAGCAATTTAACAGAATGCACCGAGATCTTTCCAATACAATGCAGAATTTAGAAGGCGAAACTTGGCAGCCTTCAATTTGAGTGTTCTTGCTTTGTTTCTAGTCATGCCAAGTAGTGGTGACAAATTTTTAAGCACATATATGATATCTGAATACCATGGAGAAAGAGAAAACATTTCATATACCTGAATTGATGATCCTTCCTCATTCTCATCAGACATAGCAGCGATCATATTTATGTCTAAGGCGTGCAAGTTTGACTCAGCCATTAACTTTTCCAATCCCTTTCCTTTAACAAGCTTTGTGGGCTTTATTTCCACATCATATTCCAGCAAAGCTGCAATCCACTTGCCTCGTCTTCCTTCCAATCAGTCTGCACTAAAACATCTTTGACAACAACGTTAGGAACATAGGCCAAAATATGAGAATGTAGAATATATACCCGGAAAGATTTCAATTCTTTCACAAGTGAAAGGGATTGATTCTCAATGATGTTGTATTTTAAGGCTACATCTCTTATGGCTCTGCTGAAGAATGTGATGGGTCTTTCGTGATCATCTCTTTTCTGCAATAACACAGCTACCATAGTGTGCTCCGGAGCAAATGAAAACAATATAAAATCTTGAGTGTAATCTAGGCTGACTAGAACGAGAGCTAAAGAAAGAGCCAATTTGACTAAATTGAAAGATTTTACAGCCTCCTCCATCCATTTCACTTGGCTGTCCTTCTTAAGCATGTTTGTAATCTCTCTTAGGTGCTCAGTAATATTAGGTACAAAGCGGCGTAGAAAATTCATTTTACCATTGAAAGATTGAATCTCTTTCTTATTCCAGGGCAGATCGATTTGCTAAATCGCTTGTACACGTGCTGGGTCAATACGAATGCCATCTTTTGAGATAATGTGCCCAAGTAGTTTTCCTTCCTCCATGGCAAACAAGCTCTTTTTCGGATTCAATGACAAGCCATATTTTCTACACTTTTGAAAGATAGTTTTTAGATGGTACATGTGCTCTTCATCAGATTTGGAAAACACCGTCAAATCATCCAGGTACACCACCAGAAATACATCCTTCTCATTTGTGAAATCCAAGTCCATTGCACGCTAAAATGTGGCACCTGCGTTCTTCAAACCAAAAGGCATTTTAGCATAATGAAAGGTTCCCCATGGAGTGGTGAATGTTGTCTTGTCTCGATCATCTTCATGGATAGAAACTTGGTTATATCTAGAATAACCATCAAGTAGCGACATACGAGATGCTCCCACTACTCGATAAAGTATATGGTCCATTTTGGGCAGTGGATAGTTGTCTTTCAACAAAACTTTATTGAGATTTCTAAAATCAATGCACAAGAATCTCACCTATCTTCTTTCGTACGAGCACCAAGTTAGAGATCTAATCCGAAAATCTAATGGGAACAGTGATCCCTAATTTGTACAACCTGTTTATCTCCTTTTCAATGGATGGTAGCAGCTTTGGATTTAGCCTTCTCAACTTCTGTCTGAAAGGTTTTTGATTGGGCATAATGGGTATAGTGCGGTGAATTATATTGGTAATATAGGTCTTTAAGTCAGAATAGTCCCAAGAAAACACATCTGCAAATGAAGACAACAAACTGATATATTTGTCCTTAATTTTTGGTGGCAATGCTTTAGACAATTTTACCAATTTAGGATTAGCAGCTGTTCCGACATTGACCTCTTCCACACCCTTCTCTGTTGGCTGCAACGTTGGCTTGCGGGCTACATCATCTTGATCAAAGAGTTCTTCTAAAGGTATCAAGCCTTTAGGGATCACGTTATTCTTTAGCTGCAACACATCCATTTCATTGATCTGCACCTCATTGTACCATTACCTTTACCATCGTCATTTTCTGCATCAATTGAGGCTTCTTTGAACTTGCCTTTCGTTTGCAAAAAATAATCAATCTCCTCATCATCTTGGAAAACTTGCCAATATCTCTGATTTTCCAGGACTGTCGGATGATGCTTTACATGGATTTCGAATTTATTACTAGAGTTCATTGGGATCTTCAAACTACTTGTTGCCTTAGCAAGAGCATCAGCAATGCTATTTTGTATACGAGGCACACATATCAAGGTGTGTTCTGAAAATAATTTGAGGATGTCTAGAACTACATTACAGTAAGCCTGCATCTGAGGATGCTTTTCTTGATATTTGCCTCTGACCTACTTAATCACCATTTTGCAGTCACCATATACTGAAATCCTCTTAGCATTTAGCTTTATTAGAATTTTTAGGCCAGCAATCAGAGCTTCATACTCAGCTTCATTATTTGAACAATCAAAACCTAACATGTAAGAGCATACCCACACATTACTAGGCACTTTGTTCGGGGCGAAGAAAGGACTGTGTACCCAAATCCCAATTCCAGTGCCATCATTTCCCACTGCTCCATCGAAATCCATGGTCCACAAACCTTCTTCCTCCTCTTGGAAGTTTTGAAAATCTATTTGGTGTGCCTTGCCTACTTGCTGTCCATTACTTTTAGTTGATCGCTCAACGGTGTTCTATTGTTCTTGTCCTTCTTTCTTTAAAACTCCTTTGAAATTTTCTGTTATCTTTAGAATATCATCTGCTTCGACTAACTAACTATCGATATCATTGAAACTATCAGAATACAAAACAAAATACTCTAAATCTGTATGTGCATAATTAATTGGATGATTTATTGGTTTCTCCTTGCTTGTAATCATTTATTTCATTTTTTGTTCCCAATACAATTTCCTCATTTGGCCAAACACCAGAATCGTTTCATAGGAGAAATCTAGTTGTAGTGTCCCTTTCAATTTCACTACCCAAGACCTGGAAAGAAGCATGCCAAACCTGGGAGGACTATCTGCTACAACAACATCCATCAACATTCTTCATTGGGAGTTGATCCAGACTCACAACCAAGTCTTTGATGAGCATGATACATCTTACTCTACTGGAATCAAATGAATAGAGATCATGGTATTGCTGGGTGATGTCTAGACCCAGCTTATCCATGATAGCCTTGGGCATGAGATTGTGAGAAGCTCCGGAATTGAACATGGCGTTATGTAACACAAAATCATGCAATCTTAAACTGATATAAAAAGGTGGCACATCACTGTCAGGAGACTCACCATTCGACGTTGGCCCAAAAATGATTTCGGGTTGATCATCTTCGACATTCACCATGTCGGACATTGGGTCCAAATTCAACATTTTAGATATGTGCCCTCTATAACTATTGTTCCTCATTATTTCAGTCAAGGGAATGGATACCTTCGATTTAGAAATTTCATTCTCTAAATTAAAAGCAGGAACCTTTTCTACCTCTTTGACTGGGATTTCTTTCCTTTCCTTGTCTTTCGATGCAATTGGCTGATTTGATTTCTCTGCTGATGGTAATTTGCTATTATCCAGATCAGCTGCCTCCTTTCCTTTCCTTTGTGTAACTGATGAATCATTCTTTGATGCCTCACCATCCTTCCTCTTCTGAATTGGTTTGTATGGCACATCTCTATTTCTAAGTGAATATCGCTATTGTTGGGTGGACAGAGCATTCATATAGCCTCTTTGGTACTCATCTGATTCTTCCTCCAAGACGGTGTCATTTGCTAGAATGAAATCTACATCTTTGTGTGCAGCCGAACTCTCTGCATACTCTTCATCCTCAGTGAGATAAATAGGAAAATCGTCAAGAGTAAAGAGGTGGTTTTCTTCACCTATTATATTCCCATCTTCATCTGACTTCGGTCCATGCACAAAATTTTGCTGCAAAGGTGGTTGTACTAGCTTTTGTGATGTCTGCTCTTAGGCTCACTGATCTCTCTGCCTTATTCTATATTGTGGTTGTTGCTGACCACAGAAGTTAGGATTTCTAACTTGTGGCTTAGGTCTATCGAGTTTCACCCTTTCAAGCATCTTCTCTACCTTTCGGATTAGTTGATCTACCGAGGAAGATTCTTATTTTATGGTGACCTTCTTTTCTGCCTTTGCTCTAGCCCTCTTGGTCAGCAAATTTGCTTCAACGTTGACCGCTATCTTCTGCATGTCTTCCATTGTGGCTGGTTTTCTCTCTCTTCATTGATAAGCCATGTTAGCAGCAAAACCATCTGGAAACTTCAGCATGGCTAGCCCCACAGGTGGCCTTAGATGATCAGGAATTTCATTATAAACTGAATTGAATCTAATGCAGTAGTCTTGGACCAACTCACCAACGTTTCATTTGATTTGCTCATATTCGGCCAGAATTTGAAGAGGATTCTTTTTCACTTCCCAGCGGTTTAAAAATTGTCTTTGTAGGTTAGCCAAGGTAGTGATACGTGTAGCCAGCAAACCTCTAAACCATTTCCTCACTTCACCTGTAAATGTTTGTACAAAGAGTCTCATTGCCACATTCTCTGCATCGATCTCATGAAGTCCATAGAAATCTGCCATTTTGTCCACATGTTGCTGAGCAGTAACGCTGTTAGGAGTGCCATCAAAAAATGGGATTTTTCTTTGATAATCTGCGGACATATCATCTAAAACTTGAGGTACAACAAGGGGTGCAAAACGGGCAGCCATCACTCTTGGTGGATTCGGCCTTGGAGGTGTTGGAGGAGTGTGCGCAGTTTGTAGGGGGCTAGCAATTGGAGTTTGAAGCTGTGCTATAATGTAATTATCAATTGATCAGTTAGCCCTTTTCGTCTCCAAGTCTACAAGAAACTGTGGATTGTGAATAGTAAAGTCAACTGCCCTTTCAGATTTGGTCTCAAACAATGATAGTTCAAACTGTTCATCAAAATCTAGCTCTTCAAGATACTCAAAAATGTCAGGGCATGAATGGGATTTGAACACAGGAGATATAGATCTCTCTTGATGACGAATTCTTGGAATAAAATTGGGATTTTCGTAGATGTGCGGAGGACTTGGATCTGGATTAGCTTTGGTGTATCTTCTAGAAGCTAGCGTGATATTGAGAAAAATCAAAGGACACAACCAACTTACTCAGCCTATCAAATCCTAAACTTATCATCGAGAAGCTTAGAATCGTCAAGAAGTAAGGGGAATAATATCGCCCCCAGCGAAGTCACCACTATGTTAGCACCTAAATCCGCCTTAGGCTGAAGGAAGGAAAAATTCAGGGTAACCACAAACCATGCTCAGTCTGGTAGCTAGCCCTACCAGAACAGGAGAGGGCTCTCTCCGAGTCACACTCAATGAATAAATAAACTATATTGTCTGAGATAACTTACAATGAAAATTGATTTAGGCTAGTAAATGAATATGGAAACAAGAAACAAATTTTCGATAAATTACTATGTTTCTGGGATGTATGGGAGCAATGAATAGCAATGAGCAGAGAATTTAACACAAAGGCACAGATTACTTCATCAGGCAAGATAGGTAGAAAGTCTAGCAATTAATTTTGAAGTAATGTAGAATGGAAAGATTGTTTAGGAGGGTGAAAGGGGCATGAACACATGAATCCTTTTCAATAGAAGAAGAACACATAACATGAAACCTTCCCACAGGCAGGGAAATAAACATGAATTCTACCTTATCTAACTTAGAAAATTTCACTAGAAATGAATATGAATGAACTGTGAAACATAACGAAATACATATGAAACATAAAGAGAACACATTTGCTACACTCACAACCACATGAATCTCATGAAACAGAGTCATTGCCTTTCATTAATCCTCTGTCAAAATATACAATGAAGAGCTGAGTTTCTCTCCCACAGTCTCCCAGAAATTACCACCCAACCAAACCTTTGCAAATGGTTTGCATACAATAAATAGACTATGCCATCAGGAAATAGAACGAACAAGAGTTGGGGAGTTTTTCGAATCATTACAAAGTGAAAGTGGAAAGCCAACCATTAGTTACAGATGCAGTGTTACAAAAATGACAAATGGCTTGGGTGACTACTCGCCTTCCTTTGCCACTTGGATAGAAGCCAACCTTTAGAGGAAATACTTTAAATTTTGCCTTAGGTGTGGAAAAAAGTGTAGTGTATATGAGCAAGCCCACTTCGAGAAAGTCACGAATCGAAAAGTCGCGAAGCGGAAGTGATTTTGGCCTTTTTCTCTATATGTGCCATGCCACTTTGGAGGTTGTTTTGAGGTACCTGTAGGAGTCCAAATTGTGCCCAGGTGTGCTTGCTGGAAATCCTAGCCTATCTACTTTCCAACCCAAGTGCAATTTCTGAATTTGGTGCTCATTTTCCCCTCCAAAACTTCATTATCCCAAGACTACTTCCCGTGTGTCAAAATAGGGGTAGAGAGGTCATTTTTTGAGTGTTTTTGACCTCCTGGGGACTCAAATCATGCCCAAATTTCTTGTTCATGCACCAGCAGGCATGATTTTTCATGCTGAATCCAAAAATGCAAGCCATTTGTGATTTGGAGCCCCCATTCCTAAGCGTCGTGCCAGTGGCGCGGCGCACAGGGAGAAAAAACCTGTCTTGTGCCCAAAAATTTTTCATGTGACCAAAATTGTCCCAAATTTCTTGAAATTTGGGCTAGAGATCCTCTATGAGGTGCTATGCTAGGCCATAGAGGCTTCAGCCAAGATTCTAAGCTGATCTTTCTCCTTTTGCCTCTTTTTCCTTTTTGTCGCTTTGCTCAATTTTGCCTTCAAACTCCTTATCAGAGCATTTGAACTCATGTTTCGTGCCCTGTAGTGATAAACCATCCACCTCAATATGGTTTTGTCCCTATCGGCCTTCTCTAGCAGTCTCTCAAGTGGATGTTGATAAGCTCAAGCCAAGACTCTCGGTCATTGTTAATCTCTTGCTCCAATGGAGTGGCTTCAATCCTCCTTTGCTGGGCAACTTGGTAATTCTCACGAATGTTTTGCAGCTCCATAATCTCATGCTGGTCCTTAAGCTATTTTTTCCTCTTCTCCAAATACCTGATAATCCATTTGGCCCTCTCCAAATTGAGTGACAAGTCTTGGATCTCCGTTTTCTGCTCCTGGATATTCCTCCTCAGTTTGGAACTCTCCACATCTGCATCATCATCATGAATGAGGATGAAGTCAGCCTCTTGTTCACCTGATGGCCCCTCGTCATTCATGGGCCTCTTGCCCTTGTCCTATACTTGTGTTGTCGATGTCGGAAGCGAGGCCCCTTCCACCCCGGGTGGAGATAACACCGACTTTGCTGCTACAAACAACTATCTACTGCCTCTCTGATAGGTGATGAATACTGGCATAGTACTGGTCTCATGGTGCTCATACTGATGAGAAGGACCACCTATCTCATGCTCAACCTCTGATAATACCTATGAAGTGCTGAAGAGGTCACGAGAGATGAAGTCATCCCAAGTAATGCCCTGCAATCCCAACTAATGATCCACCAAAATCCGGATAAGAGCAAAGTGATAAACACTGTTAAGTTGCTGTTGAGGGCTCTTGTGCTACATGAAGGTGTTCATCCTCTCTTTGTTCCTGCAAATGAAATATGGGATGTTCATCATCCATACCATGGTAAAGTGCATGAGCAACTTGATGTGATAGGCATATAGACGAGAGAACCTCCCCTCACAGTTGAAATACTTCATGATCAATTTCATGAGTGGAGCATATTCATCTTTCAAGCATCTGAATGGAAAGACTCTTTGGAGCTGCCTCAAGAAACTTGCCTTAATGTAAGGCTTATAATGTTGTTGATCCACCCTCTATTTCTTGTGCCACTGTTCTCCAACATTCGGTATGTTGGTTGCTAATGAGACACTTTCGGGTGTCAGTGTGAAGGTGACCCCAGCCAAGATAGAGTGATCTCCATGTAGGTGAAGCAAAAAATGACGAGCCAACTCATGGTGAACTCAAACATTAGCCACCCTTTGACAAAACTCAAAACATGATAGATGCTAGAAACATGACATAGCAAGAGGGCAGGCCTGCAATTCTGTGAGGGTGCTTGGCTCATCCCTAACATGTTTTCCACTTTCGTGATGTCTCCAGGGAGCCTATTCTTCCGAGGATGAATCACTTTGTGTTTCCATATCATACTACGATGAATGCTTAGATGCCATGACTATTGTATGTGTACTGTGCTTGGACTTCCCTTTGATGATGGTATGAAACTAGGTGTTATTGTGATATCTTCCACCAAGGGGAACAATGCAAAAAGGGAGTATTAGGAAGGGGAATAATATGATCGGAATAGGGGTTATGGGGGGGAAATTTTGTTTAGGGAGATGTAGGAGGGTTTGGGGATTTTATAAGGCGGGGTTTTGGGGTTTAATGTTTGACAAATGAGTAGAGGGGATGGGGAATAGGGGTTTAGTAATGTTTAGGGTAGGGAAAAAATGGGGGAAAATGGGATAAGGGGGGAAGGGAACAATGGATAGGAGGGGAGAAATGAGAGGAGAAAGAGGAGCCTTGGCATCAACACACAAGTTTGCAACCCTAGCAACAATGGTTTTGACAATTTCAAGTGGTAGGCTTTAGGCATTTTTATTTCACTCTAAATGGCCATGAACCATCATTACATTCACAAACATACATGAACCATCAAGATTTAGAGCCTACCTACCGATTTGAGGGGTTTCAAAGGCCACTTGATGCAATTTGGCACAATTTCGGGCCTTTGTGGGTGTGCGTTGCGCAGCAAACCCAGTGCGTCGTGCTCGGTATATGCATTGCACCCATGTTAACTTTACACTGTGGTGTAGCGCTATGTGCGTTGCGCTCTCTATGTGCACCACGCCCCTCTGTGTGTGCACCGCGCTCCTGAAAACGACTCCAAACTCACTCCAAACGCGTGCTTTGCACTCTCAAACACTTTGCTATGTTTCTCGATGACCTTGGTGTGCATAATGATTTTGTTTCTTGTGGAAATTTGTATATAAAGGCATTTGGAGTCATGGGTTTAATTTTTTCTTCTCGAAAACCCATTTTGCTAATGTTTTATTTTGACACTTTTCACTGATTTAAAGAAACACTGAATTTCACTTTTCCCTTTGAATTTTTAGCTAAAATGATGAAATTTTTTGGCACTTTTGCAGGGGTCGCATGACATGGCGTTTGGCCAAGGAAACCATGACTGCACTTGAAGAAATCAACTGGAGACTTCTTGAAAATCATCACAAATGGCACACTGTTTGACTTTTATTCAAAACAGAGTTTTGAAGAACAGTCGTAATCTGTCAACATGACAATGAAAATCTCTGAATCATAACTTGGTAAGGGCGTTCCTCTGGCCTGCATGGATTTATTGGACATGTTTTAATACCAATTTATCTGATCCCTAGACCTAATGACTAAAAATGACTCTCGTCCATTAAAAGATCGAACATTGACTGTCATGGACTTTAGTAAACCTTGACAAAAGACCTAAGCCAGCAGGTGCCAAACATGAGGGAAACTGACTAACAAGACTGTTTCTGTCAGATTATGGCATGCCCCTAGCAGAATGCAGCTAAGTGAATGGAGCGAGACTCCTAAAAATGAAATGCAGAAAGAGTTTTGATCTCTGATGGAGGACTGACAAGACCGACTCTAACAAAACCTATGAATGTCATCTCATAAATTAGCACATAACTAATGTACCTCATTTCATCTTGAAATGTTGCTAGGTCTTTCCCACTCAGAAATTTAATATATTTTAAAGGACTTTTTAAAATTGAGTGTATTGTTTTTCCATGTATATTGAAATAAACCATGTTAGTAGGAGCAATCAACAATAGTGGACTTCTACTACCCACTGCAAAAGAATAAAAATAATGAAAAATACAGTGAATAAAAGAAGAAATCCTAGTTCCACATTTTCCTTGAATAATCATTTGCAAAGAATCATTCCTTTTAGCATCAACAAAGTGGCATAAAACGATCTCAAAAGAAACTCCTTGTTTCTTAGATAAACAGAAAGGTTGCACCATTGTCTCCCTAATTGAGTCACCATTAACAACACCCACCAACTGAGCATCTTTTATAAAATGTATAGCATTTTCCATAATTTCATCTCGCACCATTTTTTCCTGTAAATTATAATCAATATCATAATATGCTCTGCCAAGATTTTTTAGATCGGAATCGTTACACTATTTGGAAGAATAATCTTGGAAATAAGATGTCACTCTTCATAATCATTGTCAACATTATCTTCACGAAAAAGGGGATGGACATTCTCTTCATTATTCCCATTTGACAAAGGGTCTCGATCAACATCCCACAGATGATATTATAGAATCCTCCAATTCTCAATGATAATTTTGCTTGAATTTTCTATATGTGAAGCTATCTCAAGAAACGACTTGTACAAAATCAACTCAGCCAAGAGAAATGTTTCAAACTCTTCTGACCCCTCATTCAGAATAGCATAAAACATTAGCCACACACAAACAATAGCATGCATAGTATGCAGTCTCCATGGTTGCTTACTCAACTTGTCATCATAGTTCCATGATCTAGTTGTTTCTATCTAACACAAATCCTACAGAAAAATGGGGCATTTTTTTATACATATAGACAAAATTTTTCTCACATGAAATTTCATAAAATTGCACTGACAGTAATTACAACACTTTATTTCCAATGTTCAATGCAACAAATTTATGACTGCACACAATAAGAGGTAGTGTTAGTGACATATGACATCTTTCTTATACACCAATGTCACGCTAAATAATCATTTCTGCATGAAACCTTCTATATGAAAACAACACAAGAGCCTCACATCCATCTACACTTTCTACCCTTTTCAACATCTCATGATAACATTCAAATGTTCTTTCTACCTTCAAACCATATTTTTCAATATATTTCAATATGGCATGTCGGGAAATAGCCACTTGACAATCGACATTTGCTTGCCACATAGTGAAATGGTCTACATTGTTGACATTTAAACATTCATCATTCCACGTTGCTTCATATTTATTTCTCCCTTTTTCATCTATGTACATTGCAAAATCAACACACAATTCCCATGGAGCATCATAATGGCATGAAATGATAGACATTTTTTTCCGTAAATGGGTCTCAACACTGCATTTTGTGTGTATTTTCACTACGTTAACCAAATTCTCATAATCTTCATTAGGATTTCATGAAAACATATACGAGGATTTCGAAAGGCACAAGTCATCATTAACACTTTGAGGAACCATGACATTAACATGGTGTATGTTACATGTATTCCACACTATTACACATTTGTAAAAGTAAGACTTCATTTCATCTTCATCGAAAGGGTTGGTCCAATGTAGTGGTTCCATATTTGGAGCTCCTGATTGCCACACAAAACTGTGGATGTACACTTAACCCCTATCCTGCCACTCATACTTGCCAAAAGAAATAAACTTGTAGTTAGCATATAAAAACCAACAAAAGTAATAGACACGTCATTCCAAACCTAGATACAATAAGTCAAAAGAAAAAATAACAAGCCTAGACCAAAAGTCTTTAGATACAACATGCTTCTAAAGAACCAATTCATGAAATATATTAAATCTTTGGTGTGTGTACATAGCAACTATATGTGGGTACTGAATAATATTCTCAAATTTCTTCACATGCTCATTCTATGGATAACAATGTGTCATTGAAGGCATACGAAAATGAAATTCAGGGCACTTGTCCACATCCACACTCAATGGAAAAAGCAAAGTAGGGTGGCCCAATTGTGTGATCATGTCAGTCATTTCAGAATGATACTTTGTCCAATATGTACTAGTACCCCTAAGACAACAACCAAAATGCGTTAATTTATTATCCAATTTATTGTTAGGAAAATCCTCGAGCTATTTATGCAACCCTTGAATAGTTGCAGGTGTAGACTCATGGATATTCATTTTCAAGAAGAAAGAAGTTGTTCTCTAGCTACGATGACACATAATCATATTCAATAGGAAATACTGAAACCCAGGATGGCTTCAAAATATTTGATCAGAATTTCTAAGTATATGTAAAACCATATTCATTCATTTCAACATTTAAAATACGTGATTGCAACCAATCATCCTCACTAATGGGAAACAAAGTTGGGAACTCCATGTCTAACAACCCTTCAATTTTATATTCATTTCTGAGGGATGTCCCAATATTTGGCCATTACACTTCTTCATCACTTCTAAAATATGCACTTTCAATGAAACTTCTTCTATTTTCCATTTCCCTACAGTCATTAGGCATGTGAGAAAGAAACGATGATGGATGTCAATGCAAACCACTAAACACCAACATCGCAATGTCCTGACTAGCTCCCCCTATTTCACAGAGATTAATATCAACATACTGGAGCCTACTAGCCACATGAGTTAGTCATTTTCGCAAAGCAACCACAAAATCCATATCAATTTCAATATCCATATAATATTTATCCATATAAATTTTGTATACCAATGCATCCAATATACATTGTCAATTGACATAGCATTCATAATACTTCAACTCAGCACCATGTCTCCTAACAATTATAAAATCAAGTTTCTATACACATAGTGGAAGCTTATTTCAAATCAAAGATATTTCTTCTGGAAAACTAATCATATGTCCATTGTATTCATACTGACCACAATAAGCATGTGTCACTTTCAATATTGGATTCACTCATGATATTAACATTTCTTCAACCTGCGTCAAAACTCCTACAACCTCCTGTTTCTCACGAGGATCAATGTTATAAAAGCAAGAGAAATGGTGAGAACCTATCTTACCCTTACATATTTTACAAATTGGTCATTCATGCCATCTCATAACTTGTATAATAAGATAAGATTCATTATAGACTCGACAAATTTCCATAGCAGACAAGTTATCAATTCCACAATGAAATGTTTTATGCACTTCAATCATCTCTCTACTAAAATGATGGCGACCACTTCGACTTTCTCTACAAAGTAACAATCCATATTGAGGATGATCTAATACAACCTGTCGTGTTTGAGAATTGGACTAAACATTTATTTCCATAAATTAATGGGAATCCATTATTCTATATTGGTTGTAGTTCAATTCATTCATGTTACATAAACAAAAAATAATAATGCCAAAATTAAACATATAAATAATTCAAACTTGGTAATTTTAACACAAAAAACACATACATTTTCTTGCCCAACACATCAATGGAATTGAACTTGGCAAAGAAACAAAGGTTGCCCTGTTTTTGAATTTACTTCTCAAGCATTTTTCAAACCAATGTTATTGAAAAAATATATATAAATATGCATCTACCAATTCCCAAATACATATTTAAATGAAAAAATCCAAGGAAAATAAATCCACTTGTATGACCTATCATGTCCAATGAGATGGAATCTGCATAGATTCCCTAACAATAACAATATTATCTACACACTTCCTTCCAGAAACATTTGTTCTGACATTACCAACTGCCTCTCGCAAATTGTCAACCATCCCATTAATCATACTACTATCACCAAAAACCTCAAATGCCTAAAATCCAAATTTTTATATGCATAAAGTCTTTGGTCCTTCCACCTGTGTCAATCCACCAATATTCCTTCCAAAACTTTTCTACACAAAATAATGAAAAATCAAAAACATAAAGCAATTAATATATTTCACTCACATGTAAAAATCCTATCGAAACAAAAAATACTTCAACCACCTTTCCTCTTCCAAGACACAAATCATGAACAGAATCTGATGGAGTCACAATATTCACTATATAATTGTTGAAAGGAATTCCTGACCCCACATTGCCACAAGATTGGCCAAAATTGCCTTCCATGACATCAAGCATATTACTACCACCAAATAAATATGATGCTGCAAACTACTCATTTCCATGAATTTTACCATGTTCCAACTCTTCATTTCTACCATTTTCTGCAGATGAACCACTGTTTTGGCCAATGTGAACACTTTCTTTGCAAACATAATGTTTGCAATTAATAGAACAGTAAGAAAAAATTTCTTTAACAAACAAATTTTAACATGTTCAACAACTATAGAAAGGAACAATTTCAACAAAATATTCTTCCCATCCTACTACCCATATTCCCATACTTGCCATTGTCCACTCGATCATATTGATGATTTATTGAAGCCCTTTTCTTTTCCTGACACACGACTCTTTGACATGCATTTAATGCATCCTTATTGTTCCAATACCATTTTTCTATGATATTCATTCACTCTCTCATGTGGACCAGGCAACGGAGCTCTTTTCAAACAACACTTACTTGTTCCTTCACTTAACATATCTACACAAAATTTTAATACAATTTAAATTTGGCTCTTCAATCTTGTTTCCCATCCCACATGGTCAAGATGTTGCAATTTTCATGCTCATAGATCCTACACATGAAGTAAATTTCAATACTTGAAAACATAAAATGCATCTTTATTCCATATTACAAAGACATACATATTGTTGTCACTCACTACTTTATCAGTCTTCAATTACCTCAAATACACAAAATTAGTGAATTTTGATCCCAATTTTTTAGCCACAAAAGCTATTAGAGCTGAGCCAGTCCCTCCCCGTTGCGTAGTGCTCAGAAAGATCTTTACAAAGGTATATGTAAGTACAAAAATGGACTCCTCTAGCAGAAGTTAAGGTATTTTGAAGTCTACCTTGGAAAAGCTTAGCAAATAAAGAAAAATGACTGAGTGTGGAGGTAAATCACATTTGGGACCCAGAAGGCTTATCACAATCACAAATCGAGCTTGATGGCAGGTAAGGAATAGCGGTTGAATCAAAAGTAGCAATTGTTAATTGCTGATATTGAATATCAATAGTCATCGGGTCCAAGCACACCTTTTATTATGTATTGGCATACCGTAGTCCCAAACACTGATATCCTATCATACATCCCGTAGAAGCAACAATCCATCAATTACGACATATTCCAAAACATGCAAGGGGTGATTTGCGATATATTGTTGTACCATCGATGAAGGGTCTGAAATAGTTAATAAATAAAATCCTAGAAAAACCAAGGCAGGAGCCTCCTCTTTCTCTCTCCTCCATTGGTAATCGATGATCGACGATTCAATGGGGTTTCAACTCAAATGGACCTATAAATTGTCGATAGTGCGATAATGTGGTGCGTCGTTGAGGGGCCGAGGAAACCAAATACAAAGGAAAAGCATGGAAAAACAAGGGCAGGTAGGCCTTTTTCTCTCTCCTCCAAGGAACCAAGTGGCGAACACTGATTTTTCCTTTCAGATAACATGGCAGCTGACGTCAGCAGTGATGTGGAAGTACATGATGACATGGTAGAGGACACATGTCACTCATTTTCAGTGTTTTCATGGGTGACATGGGGCCATTTTTAGGTGCCACATGTCACCACTCACAAGGTGACACATGGCAGTGATGATGTCACCCCGCAGATCCACTATCGTAGTTGTTAAGGGGAAAAACCTTGAGACATTGGTGCAAAGTGATAGGGATGTGTGGGACTCCTCCCCAAATGTGACAACTGACTAGGGCAGGGTCTATAAGGACCTTGCATCCAGATTGTCAGCCTGCTCCAAAGAAAAGGGTTAGGGGTCTTCTCCTCTAGTAGGCGATTGCAATATGTGGGCACTTACCTCAGATGCGATATAAGATTATGGCAGGGTCTATAAGGACCTCGAGTCCAAAATGTTGGCCCACACAAATAAAAAAGCATAGAGCAGTGTAAAATAGTGTTGAAGCATGGATATGTACGATAAATCTATAACAAAGGAAAAGGCCTCGAGACAAGGGTCTGAAAGCCTTAGCACCTGAGGGCTTAGCCCTTGGTCCTAGCTCCTGGTCATATGAGGAAAGTCACACGAAGGGCCATAATAATGGGTGATGAAGGGGAAATCCAAAAAATGCTTGTTTTGACCTATTTCAGAGGAAAAATCTCATGCCTATGTGACGGTTTTATTTCCATGGAATGCATCTCACCTACCACATCAATGCACTTAAAGCGAAGTACAAAGTTTTAATAAGAAGATGGGTTGATAGCTAAGGACAATAATGGAGCATGGCACTGTTGTAGATCAGTATGGGGGGAACTCGGGAAGTCTTAATGGCACAACATGGTGTTCCACTCTGTTACATAGAAAAATACCGTTCAGGCACATGACTCTCCAATTCCACTTGTTACTTCACCAAACAACTCACTCAGTCAGTTAAGGAATAATTGACAGAAAATGGCCGAGCACCAATGAACCACCTGGGTAGGAGAGAGAAGCATGATGACAGAAGGGACATGATTCTATCCAAGGCCTACACTAAAGCAACTAGGGGACACCTCCTCCTTCATCTATCCATTCCATTTCTCTTTTCATTAATTTCAGTTTCTTTCCAAGAAGGGATTCGATCTCAATTGTAATATTTTTGAGGCAGCATAGTCTTAAACTGATGGAGACAACTAGTCTAACATGAAAATTGGGGCTCGAGCTCAGATATTTTGTAAACCGTAATTCCATCTCCCCCTTGTCTTATAAATAGGGGGAAGCAATATTATACAAAGGTTATAGAGTTTCTCACCCGAGCGGTATGAATTCTGAGAAGCCATTTTGGTCCTATTTGCTTATTCATGGAGGACTTCACTGATATCATGTTGAATGTACGGATAGGTTATTTGGACCATTTGAGATAAATGGAAATTCCCTGTTGATTCCAAGCATGATTAATGTTCAGCCCATTTCCTCTTGGTAAATCGCACTTCATTTGTGTTTTCCCATTCCTAAAGTAGTGTAATGAGGTTGTTGGTTTCTTGTTGCTTTGTGGATTTATCTTAGCTACTAAATAGACAACATTACCTAGGGTAGCTCAGATTTACTTTAGCTATTGGCATAGAATGATACCCATGTCATGTTTAACCTGAAACCTTCCTTTTCACTCCTCTATTTTGATCATTTCATTGGAAAACCATGGTTTAGGATTCTGTGTTTCTTATAGCCCTATCCATCGAATTCCACCTTCTGCTGGAGCATTGTTTCCTAGGATTCTATTTGTTACAGCTCTATGCATCTATTTCTCTCCTTCCTTTGCTCCTCTACACCATCACTACAACTTTAGTTTTAAGTTGTCTCATTGTTGTGTGTTGACCACCAAAAGGAGAAGTCATTTCTCTTTGAGATTGCCCAAATATTCCCCCAACATTTGAATCCATGAGTTGGCTTGTATCTACCTCATTGAAGGCTTATTGAACCAAGCCCCTCCTATTTCCTTTTTTTTTTACATAACAATTGGAGTGCTACAAAGCCCTCATATAACCGTACAAGAACTCCTCTATTTATGATGTCCTAAGCACTGGTCTATAATCAACGTAGAGGTTGTCTCTATGGAGCTTCCTTGTCTACTACTACGCTTGTGTTGCAGGTGCAAGATTTAGCGACAACATGTTTCTAGCACCATTTCCAGTGAATGGATTATAATAATATTCCCTGGGTACAATGAAAATTTTCATTACCTCTGTTAGGTGAGTATGGGAAGTGTGGGTTGAAGATCTCTCACCTTGCCGACTCCACTATCAATTTTATGGTAAACATCCTAGTGACTCCACTATCTATATCTCTATTTTGATCATCCTGGATTTTAAGCAGCCCCATACCCACTATGATGCTATAAAAGTTGAAAACTCTCCCTGCGTTTGAAGCTGAAATCAATCTCATAGGGAGGTTTTCATGATGGACCTTCCTGCATTGATGGCCAACTAATTTGCCCCATTGGATTTCCATTCCATTGCTGGTTATCCTAACCATGTTCCTTCACTTCATGAGTGAGATAACTATTTTCCTAAATTCAGTGGGAACTCAGAGAAAAGACTTGACCAACAGCTCAAAGACTTTGATGAATGCATGTAGCAATAAGGTATTCTCCTTGAAGATGTACTAATGAATCTTTTCAAATTGTCTTTAGACGGGGATGCTAGGGTTTGGTTTAAAACACTTCCTCAGGGCAGCATATCTTCCTTGAAATGTTTCCATATGGCATTCCATCAATATTACAAGACATTTTATTTACCGAATGCTATGTTTGAAAATTGCTACAAATTTTGTAATGATGAAAACAATCCCGAGGTTGATGAATCTACTAAAGATGTTTGTGAAGCTCCTCCCCAAGAAAATATCTACTTTCATCAAGAAGAATCGCTAAAGGCACAAGAAGAGGAGACTAATCAGGAGGTCAGCAAAGAAGCTCTAATCCACAATTCACACCTTTCACATGGAGAAAAAGACCAAGACCCTCATTTGATTTGTGATTCTGAGGAGGAGGAAATGGTCATGAAAGTGAAGAAGGAGTTGCTTACCAGTCAGTGGGGAGAAGGCTCCTAAAAGAAATATTTTCAAGAAGATCCCAAAGATGAATTACTGTAGAAATATTTCTCCCAAGAGTTCTAAAGAGACCCTCCAATTTATGAATCTTATATTTCTAATAGGGAAGAGTTTGTTGTATATTTCCAAGAGAGTAGTCCCATTGAAAAATGTGTAGTTAAAGAGCAGTAGTTACTTTTTCATACAAAGACTGAAGTTGAGGCGCTGAAGGGGGTTTGTAGTTGCAATAGCCAAAAAGACATTAGCCAGTAGTTTCTATGGAAAGACAAGGCTGCTACAAACATTCCCTTTATATTCCATTACCTTGTGGCTGAGTACATGAGCCTATTGACAAGCCAGCAACATAGGTCATTTCAAGAGAATGTATCAGGTTCCATATTTTCATATTTTTCAGGTTGCATTCCTCTTCTAATTTTTATTTTTCAACGGTATGAGGGCATGTTGTCCAGTACTCTTATGTTGGCCTGGCTCTATTGGAGATTTGAATATACTTAGGTGAATTAAGTATCGTGCATGAGTAGGATTCTACATAAATAAGTTCACTAGCTAAGCATTTACTTTCCAATTGTTAGAGTTTTTATTTTCTGCATTTAGATTGATGAGGAAAGTCACATGGAGATTTTTCTCATTACAAATATCATATACTACTGACTCCATGCCCAATGGTGAAGGATACTGGTTTGCATGTTCTCAACACCTTGCTAGCAAGGCACTGTCCCTAGTAGGAGCCAATGTTGCCACTCACTACTTTATCAGTTTTCAATTCCCTCAAATACACAAAAGTAGTAAACTGTGATGCCAATTTTTGAGCCATAGAAGCTATCAAAGCTTAGCGATTCCTTTTCCATTTCGTTTTGCTTGGAAAGAGCTTTCCAACAATATATGGAAGTCCAAAAATGGACTCCTGGAGAAAAAGTTGAGGAATTTTGATGTCTACCTTGGAAAAGGCCAACAAATAAAGAAAAATGACTAAATGTGGAGGTAAATCACAATTAGGACCCGAGAGGCTTATCAAAATTGCAAATCGGTCTTACTGGCGAGTAAGGAATGACAGTGGAATGAAAAGAAGCAATCGTTGATCACCGATATCTCATATCGACAATCAGTGGGTCCGGGCACACCTTTTATTCCATATCAGCATATTGGAGTCCCGAACACTGATATTAGATCCTCCATCTCGCAGATCCAGTAGTCCATCAGTTACAACATGCTCCAAAACATGTAGGGGGGATTTGCGATATATTATCACACCGCCAAGGAAGGGCTAAAATTAGTTAACAAAGAAAATCTTCGAAAACCAAAGGGAGGAGCCTCCCCTTTCTCTCTCCCCCATCCGCAATCGTCAATCAATGATTCGGTGGGGTTTCAACTTAAATGGGCTACAAACCATTGATACTGCGATAATGTTGTATACCACTAGGGGCCTAAGAAAACCAAATACAAAGGAAAACCATGGAAAAATAGGGCCAGGCAGACCTTTTTCTCTATCCTTCAAGGAGCCAATTAGCGGCCTCTAATTAATCCTCTAAGCTAACAGGGCAATTGATGTCAGCAGTGATGTGGAAGTATGTTTGATGACATGGTAGAGGACACATGTCACCCAGTTTTAGTGTTTTCAGGGGTGACATGGGGTCATTTCCTAGTGCCACATGTTACCACTGACAGGTTGATACATGGAAGTGATGACATCACCCCACAAATCGACTATGACAAGTGTTAAGGTGAAAGATCTTAAGGCATTGGTGCAAACTGATTGCGATATGTGGGACTCCTCCCCAAATGTGATAAATGACTATGGCATGGTCTATAAGTACCTCGCATCTGGAGAATTTTCCGGCTCCAAATAAAAGGGTAAGGTGTATTATCCTCCAGCAGGTGATTGCGATATCTGATCACTTCACCCGAATGCGATATAAGATTATGGGAGGCTCTATAGGGACCCCGCATCCAAACTGTCAGCTCGCACAAAGGACAAAAGCATAAAGCAGGGTAAAACAAAGTTGAAGCACTGCTATGCCAGAGAAATTGGTAACAAAGGAAAATGCCTCTAGACAAGGGTCCAAAGGCCTTAGCACTTCAGGGCTCACCCTCTGGTGCCAACTCCCAGTCATATGAGAAAATTCACACGAAGGGCTACGATAAGGGAGGCTTAAGGGGAAATCCAAAAAATGCTTGTTTTTGCCTATTTTAGAGGAAAAATCCCATGGCTCTGTGACAGTGTTGTTTCCATGGAATGCATCTCACCTACCACATCAATGCACTTAAAGCGTAGTACAAAGTTTTAATGTGAAGATGGGCTAGAAGCTAAGGACTTTAATGGAGCATGGTGTTGTTGATGAGTATGGGGGGAACTCAGGAATTCTTAATGGCACATCATGGTGCTCCAGTCTAGTACGCAGAAAATGACTGCTCGGGCACATGACTCTCCCACTCTTCTTCCTACTCCACCGAATAGGTCACTCAATCACGTAAGGCATAATTAACAGAAATCATCCGAGCATGAGTGAACCACCTCAGTAGCAGAGTAAAGAAAGATGAAATGAGGGACATGGCTCTATCTGAGGCCTCCATAGAAGTAGCCAGGGGACATCTCCTCCTTCATCTCTCCATTTCCTTTCTTTGTTCATTAATTTATGTTTATTTCCAAGAAGACATTCAATCCTGATTATAATATTTTTGTGGTAGGAGAGCCTTAAACTGACTGATACAGCTAGTTGATTATGACAGTTGGGGCTCAGGCTCAAATATTTTATAAACTGTAATTCTAGTTCCCCCTTATCTTATAAATGGGGGAAGCAATATTATACAAAGGTTCCGAATTTCTCACACGAGCGGTTTGAATTTTGAGAAGCCATTTTAGAACTATTTTCTTATTCATGGGGGGACTTCATCGATATCATGCTAAGTGTATGGACTAGTTATTTGGACCCTTTGAGATAAATGACATTTCCCCATTGATTCTAAGCATGATTAATGTGCAGCACATTTCCTCTTGTAGGTTTTAACCTTATACAGAAATTACCTGCATACGAATTCTAAATCACAGAAAAGATAAAAATGTGAGAGCATAACACATAAAACACATATACACAGAGATTTCCCGCTAGATCCCAAAACCGGGACTACCAGCTTGATTTTTCATTATTTTCCTTTCAATGTTACAATACATATTTATACATGTGGAAGCATCAAATACCATGGACCGAAAAACCATCGCGTCCAATACCATGGACCAAAAAACCATCGCATCCAATACCATGGATCAAAAACCATCGCGTCCAAAAGAACATGTGCGAAAATCATGCACAAAACCATAGGTGGGTCCACCCAACCTAACATAGGGTCCAAAACCAAAATTTTCTGGGGCGTTGCCCCGAACCCCATAAAGTGGGGTTATGGGCACCCCCCAAACCCCCTGTTAACTATGGTGGAAAGAATATAACACAACTCAACAATCTCCCACTTGTTGTTTTCTTTCACAGGGGGCCACAGGAGAGTTTAGTCATTTTTTCAGCCCTAAAACACCCATTGTTTCTCTACACCAAGAGAACTTCTCAGAGCTCACAGATTTTGTCAATGCATCTGCAGTATTCTTCAAAGTGTCCACCTTTACCAGCAACACCTTTTTGTCTTCTATCATATCCCTCACAAAGTGATACTGAACATCAATGTGCTTTGTCTGTGAATGATAAGCAGGGTTCTTTGCCAAGAAAATTGCACTTTGGCTGTCACAGTTTATCCTTATAGCTCCCTGTACTAACCCCATACTTGAACACAATCTCTGCAACCAAACTGCTTCCTTGCTTGCATGAGTGGCTGCCAATGTATTCTGCCTCTGTAGTTGATAGTGCCACTACAGATTGTTTCTTACTCATCCAACTGACTGCACCTCCAAATAGGTTAAACACATACCCACTTGTAGATCTTCTCTGATCCAGATCTCCCGCCCAGTCTGCATCAACAAAGCCATGGATATCCAACACTCTGTCCAATCCTAGTCTTCTTTGGTAGCATAAGCCATAATCACTAGTGCCACGCAAATACCTGAAAACCCGCTTCACTGCTATCCAGTGCTCCTTCCCTGGTTTTGACATAAACCTGGTCAATACTCCCACTGCATGTGCAATGTCTGGTCTAGTACAGACCATGGCATACATCAAGCTACCGACTACACTTGCATATGGAACACGGGACATGTCCTCTTCCTCTTCTTGTGTCTTGGGACACTGTTCAGCAGATAACATCACACCTACAGGAATAGGAACCTTCACCGGTTTACTATCCTGCATATTAAACCTCTGCAATATTGTCTCGACATACTTCCTCTGGTTTAACCAGAGCTTCCTCTTTGCCGATCTCTTTTTAATTTCCATGCCCAAAATATAGTTTGCAGCACCGAGATCTTTCATGTCAAATTTGGAGGACAATTGGGTCGTCAAATCCTGGATAATTTCTTTGTCATTTCCAACCAACAACATATCATCCACATACAAGACCAGATAAATAACACGGTCACCAATTAATTTAAAATACACACAATGATCTGCTTTGCTTCTGGTGAAGCCAAGTCCCCGTATAAATGTATCAAATTTCTGATACCACATCCTTGGTGACTGTTTTAACCCATACAGAGACTTCTTTAACTTGCATACTAGTTCTTTCTTACCCTTCACCGCAAAGCCTTCAGGTTGCTTCATGTAGATTTCCTCTTCCAAATCCCCGTGAAGAAATGTTGTCTTCACATCCATCTGTTCTACCTCAAAATCAAAAGCAGCAACAACAGATAAAAGTAATCTAATAGAAGTTAACATGGCAACAGGAGAAAAAATATCACCAAAATCAATTCCCGGCACCTGGGAATAACCTTTTGCTACCAACCGAGCTTTGTATTTCTCCACCTTCCCTCTGCATTTGTCTTCTTCTTGAACACCCATTTGCTGCCAATGGGTTTCCTTCCAGCTGGCAACTCCACCAGATCCCAAGCCTCATTTTTGTGCAAAGACGCCATTTCATCAACCATGGCCTCTTTCTAGTGTTTTCCATCCTCTAAATCTACTGCTTCCTTCACATTTTTGGGATTATCGTCAGTAATAGATAAATCAAAATTTAAACAAAAAGCAGACAGGCTATACCTTTTAGGCTACCTTCTTTCTCGAACTGATCTTCTCACAACCGGAGTTTGTGGCTCTTCATCTTCTGATTCCTCCTCTGCTACAAAGTCTGATTCTTCCTCCTTTAGCTCAAACTCTATCTTCACAAGTTCCTTTGGTTGGACTTCATGTTTAATAACATCTTTCACCTCTCTGAACACCACATCTCGACTGTACACAACCTTCCGTGTGACTGGTTTCCAAAGCTTATAACCCTTTAAACCATCCTTATACCCAATAAAGATGCACTTTTCAGATTTACTATCCAACTTGGTTCGTTTCTCCTTTGGAACATGTACATATGCATCACATCCAAATACCCCTAGATGTGAAAGAGAGGGTTTCTTACCAGTCCATACTTCTTGTGGAGTCTTATCCTCCAACGCTGATGAAGGTGACCTGTTGACCAAGTAACATGCAGTATCCACCGCGTCTGCCCAGAATTCCTGTCCTAACCCGACACCACTGAGCATGCTTCTTGCCCTTTCCATCAACGTTTTGTTCATTCTTTCTGCGACTCCATTTTGCTGAGGTGTATATGGAGTAGT
>APFE030356387.1:4185-17119 GCA_000404065.3 Pinus taeda | reverse complement strand
GACAAAGCTTCTAAAAAAGGAACAAAGAGGTGTAATTGCACAATTATGTTCGCTAGATGTTTCCACATCAAAATCATCTATTTCTCCAGATCCCCAAAAAGTCTTGGAAAATCATTCCAAGGTATTTGATACTCCCAAAGGTCTCCCATGTATTCATGATCATGATCATGCTATTCATCTCATTCCAGGAAGTGTTCATCCAAACATCAGGCTGTACAGATATCCCTATGCCCAAAAGAGTGAAATTCAACGTATAGTTGCAAAAATGCTAGAGGATGGTATAATTCAACGAAATCAAAGTTCTTTCTCTACTCTAGTAGTATTGCTGCACAAGAAGGATGGATCATGGCGCATGTGTCTGGATTATAGGGAGCTCAACAAGCTCACTATTAAAGATAAGTTCCCCATTCCTGTCATTGATGAATTACTGGATGAATTGCATGGATCAATTTACTTCACCAAGTTGGATCTTCGTTCAGGATATCACCAAATCAGTATGAAGACTGAAGACATTCCGAAAATAGCATTTAGAACTCATGAGGGTCATTATGAATTTTTGGTCATGCCTTTTGCCTTACCAATGCACCTTCTACATTTCAAGGTTTGATGAATTCCATTTTCAAACCATTCCTTAGAAAATTTGTGTTAGTATTTTTTGATGATATACTAATCTACAACCAGTCTTGGAAGGATCATGTTGAACATGTTGACAGGGTGCTACAACTATTGGAGGAGAAACAATTATATGCAAAAAGATCCAAATGTTTCTTTGGAGTACAAGAGGTGGAATATCTAGGTCATATTGTATCTCATGGACTTAAGGTAGACGCTAGAAAAATTAAAGCCATTAAGGAATGGAAAATCCCCACATCCATAAAGCATTTGCAAGGATTTCTCTGGTTGATAGGGTATTATTGCAAGTTTGTTAATAATTATGGGAGAATAACAACACCTCTAGAAACATTATTGAAGAAAGATGCATTTTCATGGACTCCAGAATCAACAAAGGCCTTTGAATATCTTAAAGAGGCATTGTGCCAAGCACTGTCTTAGCTACATTGGACTTCACAAAAACCTTTATTGTGGAATATGATGCTTTAGGAAATGGAATTGGTGTTGTTTTAATGCAAGATGAAAGACCCATTACTTTTGAAAGTCACCCAATGAAGGGAAGGTTTTTACACAAAGCTATTTATGAGAAGGAAATGTTGGCAATACTACATGCACTTAGGAAATGACAACCCTACCTAATGGGAAGACACTTCAAGGTAAAAACGGATCATGATAGCCTTAAATACTTTTTAGAACAAAGATTATCCTCTAAAGAGCAACAAAAGTGGGTCACAAAGATGTTGGGTTATGACTTTGAAATCATCTACAAAAAAAGGAAGCAAAATGTGGTGGCAGATGCACTCTCAAGAAAGGATGAGGATTTGGAAGCATTGATGTGCGCCATTTCTATGATCCAACCAGATTGGATAAACGAAGCAAGGGAGGAATGGAAGAATGATGAAGAAGTGTGGGCACTCATTCAAAAGGTACAACAAGATTTCAGTACATCTAATACATTTAGCTGGAAAAACGATTCGTTATGGTACAAAGATCGCTTATACCTGTGTAAGAATTCCCAACTCAAACAAGATATTCTTATGAAATTGCACACTTTTCTCTTAGGAGGGCACTTAGGATTTTTAAAAACTTACCACAGGGTTAAGAAGGAATTTTTTTGGGATGGCCTTAAATCGGATATTCAAAAGTTTCTGGCAGAATGTTTGGCTTATCAAGAAAATGAAGTTGAAACAATTAAGGCTCCGTGTCTATTACAACCTTTATCCTTTCCAAACCAACATTGGGAGGAGGTTTCAATGGATTTTATCACAAGTTTAATCAAGTATGAGGGAAAGAGTGTCATCATGGTGGTAATTGATAGACTTACCAAGTATGCACACTTTTGTGCATTATCACATCCATTTAAAGCTAGTACAATTTCTACTACATTTATGGAAACAATTCAAAAGCTACATCGAAATCCAAAGATTATTGTAAGTGATAGAGATCCCATTTTCATTGGAAATTTTTGGATAGAATTATTTCCTTGTCTCAGTACTCAGTTTGCACATCACTCATCTTATAATCCTCAATATGATGGGCTAATTCAGATAGTAAACAAATTTTTGGAAGGATATCTTTATTTCTTTGTATCTAATAAACAGACACAATGGGTCAAATGGTTGCCTCTGGCTGAATGGTGGTATAACACTTCCTTCCATACAACAACAAAAATGATCCCATTTACGGTACTTTATGAATATCAGCCACCATCCATCACATCATATTTGAGAAAAAATTCTAAGGTTCAAGTAGTGGAACATCACATCGAGCATCAACAACAACTCCTCCAACTCAAGGATAACCTCGTGTTGGCACAAAATACAATGAAACAATAGGTAGATCAAAATTGTAGTGAAAGAAGTTTTGATGTAGGTGATTGAGTATTCCTACGGCTACAACCACATAAACAAATGTCCCTGAAGAAATCTAAGAAGGATAATAAATTATCACCAAAGTATTATGGTCTGTACAAGGTGTTGCAAAAGATTGGTACTATGGCATACAAATTGGAGCTTCCTACAACTTCTCAAGTGCACACATTTTTCCATGTTTCATGTTTAAAGAATGTTATAGAGGACAAGCTCCTAGTTCAAACAATATTGCTAGAACTTGACGAGGAAGGAAAAATTATATTGGAACCGGAAGAAATCACAGAGACAAGAAATTGACAAGTATGAAATCGATCAATTTCGGAGTATCTCATCAAGTGGAAGAACTTATCCGCTAAAGATTCCACATGGGAGGATGAGAATTTCATACAAAAGCATCCAGAACTACTCAAGCGTTGAGGACAACACTTGTTTGAAGGAGAGGGGCATGTTAGGTCCCTATAATACTAGTGATTACCCCATTACTATTGTAGTTGTATCCCTTATTAATATTGTTTTACCCTATTATCCCCATATTGTTATTACCGTGCCCCATAGAATCCCTCTATTGTTAATTTTGTGCCTTTATATTATTATTGTTAGGTCGGTTGGGTTATATTGTGACTCCTTAGATTCCTATATATAGAAAGGAGGTTTTGTCTTTTGAATGATCAAAGAATCATTCATTTGTGTAATGTAAATGAGGTTGCCCCCTCGAGGAGGCAGAATTCTAAGGTGTTGATCTATCTTTTCTATCTTTTTGTGAGTTGGTTTCATAACAACTACATTATCACATGAATTACAGTATTCAACACATATTTTCTTTGCTTGCACCTTTTCCCTAACAAAATGAAATTATGTATCTATGTGCATGGTGTTTTTATGGAACTCGATTATAAACAAGTTTAATAGAACTTTGATTATTGCATTTGATAATCGTGGCTTCCATTTGCTCTTGTCCTACTTGTTGGAGAAGGCTTCAAAACCAAACTACTTCATATATTGTTGAACACATGTTTTGGTATTCTTCTTCTACCGAGGATAAGGCTATAGTATGCTACTTTTTACTATACCATGAAAAGACCCTAGATCGAATGTTGAAGGCATATTGTGTAATGGATCCTCGGTCATCCAAGTTTCCTACCCAGTTAGAGTGTATAAATCCTACCAGTCTAACATCAAATTAATTAGAATATAAAATTCCAAAAACTAAGGTTCCTTGTAGATACCTTAGCACTCCTTTTGTTGCAACCCAATGGTTCTCATGAGGCTGAGACATATATTGGCTCAGTAAACTGACTGCATAAGCAAGATCAAGCCTAGTTGTAATTTGATGTTCTATTCTAGTGGTACAAATGCAGCCTTACACTGATCCATTTTAAGCTTGTTTAATAAACTCTTGACATACTTACCTTGGGAAAAGAAAGTTCGCCCAAAATCTCTCCATACTTCTAAGCCCAAATAATAATGTAGTTCTCCAAAGTCTTTCATTTCGAACATATGTCATAACTTCTTCTTAATTTCTTAAATGAGTTTGTTTGCATTTGCTATTATAATCAAATAATCTACATGCAAATAAATCAATACAATCTGCCCCTCATCATCATACACAATATACAAGTTAGGATCATTTTTGCTCCTAATATACCCATGCTTAGGAAAGAATGAATCTATTTTTTCATACCAAGATCTCGTAGTTTGTGTTAGTCCATATAAAGACTTCTTCAATTTGTACACTAAATGGTCTTCCCCTTTCTTGACAAATCCCGCTCATTGCATTAGATATACTTCCTCTTTCATATCTCCATTTAAGATAGAAGACTTTACATCTAGCTGGTATATTTTCCAGTGGTGTTTAGAAGCTAATGCAATAATCATTCTAATTGTGTTTAATTTAGCTACCAGGCAAAGGTTTCCTTGTAATCTATACCTTTGTTTTGGGAATACCGCTTTGCCACCAACCTAACTTTATATTTATCTATAGATCTATCTGCTTTAAACTTTAATTTGGATAACCATCTGCACCCTATGGGTTCTTTTCCCAGGAAGCTGAACTGAATCCCAAGTATTATTTTTAATGATAGATTCATATTCCTCCTACATTGCTTCCCTCCATTCATTACATTCACTAGCTTCATTAAAATTAGAAGGTTCAGCAGTGTTCAAAATAGAAATAATGAGTGCATGATCCCTGTATCTAGCTGGAAATTATATTTGACTACTTGATCTTCTGAGTGGTGGAGTGGCTTAAAACTTGTTCTGATCTCCCCTCTACAGACTCATTTCAAACTTGATTTGATTAGCCATTTATTCTTTCTTCTATTGTTTTTGGTGTTTTTGTTGTTTTTTTTGTTGTTGATGTTGTTGCTATTATTGCTACTGCTCACTGGTCCCTATTTCATCACCATCTTTTGACACTAGAGGCACAGGCCATTCTTCATCACTACGAACACGATTCCCATCATCTACTCATTCATGAAATAACACATCTCTACTCGCAAAAACCTTGTGAGTCAAAGGATTAAACAACTTATAAGCCTTAAACTCACTGTAGTATCCATCAAAAGTAAGTTTAATGGATTTTGAATCTAACTTCTTCCTATGTTCTTTCAAGACATGAGAAAAAGTCTTAAGACTTACATCCAAAGAATTTAAGATGACTTACTGCGGGCTTGAAGCCAAACAATGCTTTGAAAGGAGTTCTATAATCCAAACACTTAGTAGGACTCCTATTCTTAATATACACTACAGTGTTTACAACTTCGGCCCAAAAGCCATTGGTCATATTCTTATCTTTCAATATACTGTGGGAATGCTCCATGAGGATTCTTTTTTTCCTTTCTGCAACCTAGTTCTACTAAGGAGTGTAAGGTGTTATGAACTACTATTGTATTATGTGTTCTTTGCAGTATTTGATGAAGTCACCTTTCATGAATTCTCCAGCTTTCTTTGAATGAAAATTTTGACGAAATTTCCTATTTGTTTCCAAATCATACCTGATTTTCTTAAAGTATTCAAAATCATGTCTTTTCAACGTGAGGAAATATACCCAAGTGAACCATGTACATTCATCAACAAAAATAAGAAAATAGTAGGCCCCTCCTAACGACCTTGTTTGCATTGGCCCACATAGATGAGTGTGTACAAGTTCAAGTATATCTCCCTACTTTCTATAAACAATAGCAGGAAATTCATCTCTATGTAATTTACCAAGGGCAGATGCTACACAGTCAATATGCACACTCTTCAAAATAGGAAGACCATGCACCATATCTTTTTTCTGAAGAGGTAGTAGGTCACTGAAGTTTATAACCACAAACCTCTGATGCCAGAGATTCTCTGCAGACATGGCTAATGATTCCAACACCTGATGTGACACACTTATTACATCTAGTTTATACAATCCTCCTACACACACACATGTTGCAATGGACTTCATCTTATCCATCATGTCTTTAATTACACAATGAGATTTAAAGAAATCTACCTTAAGATCTTGATCTATTATTCTAGATACATAACCTCATGAATATTCCTAATGTTTCCATGAAGAAGTACAATAGGGACCTCACCATATCCCTTGATTTCATACCCTGTATTGTCTCCATGGTAGACCTTCGTACCAACACTAGATTCTCTGAAATTTTTAAACCATTGCATCTTACTTTTCATATGGGAGGAGGCTCCTGAGTCCATGAACCAGATTTCTACTTCATCCTCCTTAATTCACAGTGTAGAATCAGATACAAACAATCTGATATTCAAATTGTGATATGCATCATATAGATGACCTACATGCTTCTTATGTCTCTGTTGACCTTCATCAAACTTCTTCCGACAATGTTTAGCCATATGACCAAATTTACTGCAATAAAAACATTTTGTTCTTGAATCACTTCTATTTGGAGACATTCCTTATGATGGAGATGGCTTTCTTTATGGTTTTCCTTCACTTCTGTGTGGTGCATTTGTCTTTTCTTTGAAGGGATTCTTCTTTTCCATTAGGACAAGATCTGAGCTCCGGGGTTTCAGGGTCATCCGCTTTTCGTCCTCCTGCATTAGGATCGTTGTCAATTCTTCAAACTTGGGGAATTTTTCTCTTGCATTCAACCCAGTGATGAACATCTAATAGTTGTTAGTCATACCATTCATGGTAACCATGACCAAATCAATGCCTAATACTATTTTGCCAATGTCGCCTAGCTTAGTCTTAAGCTCCTTGATACGAGAGATGAATGTTGCTACTAATTCGTTCTCCTCCATTTCAATGGAGAGAATATTTCTCTTTAGAAACAATAGGAAAGTTGTGTTCTTGATCTCATACAAATATTTGAGAATTGTCCATATGTCTGTTGCAACCTTACAATCTTGAATGTGAGGAATTTTGCAATCTTTCACAGACAATTTGATAAACACCTTTGCCTTGTTCTCCCTCTTTTCCTGGTCTTGGATTGTTGTTGTTGTTCCACCTATAGCTAAGGTTGGTTTAAACTCATCATTGTTTGTGATTTTCCATGTATTTTTCGCCTCCAATGTGGTCTATAGCTTAAATTTCCAATTGGAGCAACTGGAACTTTTGAGCTTATTTCTCTCATTCAGATAGGCCTCTTCCATTAATTGTTCAACTTGAAACAAAAGAAAAACGATCTCCAACAAACCAAATCTATCCCAGATCCGAAGAAAAATCTCAAAAAAAAGCTTGAGATTCAATTTAAAAAAATAAAATCCCTAATTGAATTTAAAAAAACAAGAGCTCCTTTGTTTTTCTTGTTTAAAACAAAAAAAAAAAAAACTTTTCTAAAAAATGTCTTCCCAAAACATTAAATGTATGCAACAATTTTTATCCCAATTTATTTTTTTTAAATTCTACAATCCAGGGACGTCGATTAGGTTCACCGCCCCATTTTCTCTCTTTTGGTTGTTCAAGGACTACGTAGTTATTGAGGTACAACTTAGGATAGTCATGGACAACAAGCCCCTCCTACGGCATGCCATGTACACCAAGGCATAGGAGCTTTCAAAACTGGCAATAAGCCCTTTTAGTTCTTCTCATAGCTAGCTCAGTAGTAGATCTTGCTCAGCGTGCTGCTGATTAACTTCATATAGGCAGCACGCAGTATCCACAACATCTCACTTAATAGAATGCATAACCTTCTGCCTGATCTAGGGTCCTCTTCCACCCAGCCTCCACACCAACACATAGCTCTGCTCTAGGCTCCTCAGCCTCCACTGATCGAAAACACCCTCCAAGGTTTTGATTGTGTGTTCCACAATTTTCGAATATTCATCGTTGCACATCATAATGGTGGTGAGCAAGTCGGATTATGATTCTTGCCAAATGGGAAACGCTTTGCAATTGTTCACTGATGACAACATGCAGATCAAGTTATCGAAACCCGACAGTATGTATTTCATATGTGGAACTCCTGGCCACTGTGTTGGTGATATGAATATGGGCATTAACAACACTCAGGCTGCCATTGCTAATAGTCCTAAGAGTCCGCTAGCTACCTCAGACTCACCTTAGGCAGCAACAGATCTCACCAAATCTGAACACTATCGTCTATTAGCGAAAAGTTATAGAAAAACCACATTTAATAGACCATCGCCCTATTTTCTCTCGGATCTGCAATTTTTGGGAGTGATGGACAAATTCGCTCCAAGGAAAGTAGAACACTATATATATCTTTTATTGTAAGATGATTCGATGTAGAGCATTCTGCTAGAGGTAGTCTCTAGGTGGAGCCCCTCACTTGTGAGTTTCCCAATTAATTAATAAAGTTGATTCTTCAGTTTATTGAAGATTGTATCAAAGTTGCAGGTTTGAGAGGGCTTGTGAATCCCTGAATGGGGAGCTAGTGTGAAGAAAACTGGCATGGTGAGAAGGCGGAGGAACAACACTTTTTTTAAAATTTAATTCATAGTAATCATTGCCCTTTATGAAGGAAAGAGAGCACTAACCATTTCTCTTCTCTCCTTGATGGTCATCACTTTCTTTCCTTCAAAAAGGGCGATGATTACTTTGAATTAAATTTTTGAAAAAATGAGCTTCTTCTCTGCCTTCTCAACATGCTAGTTTTTTTGACACTAGCTACCCATATAGGGGTTCACAGGTCCTCTCAAACCTGCAGCTCTGATACCATGTTAAATAAACTGAAGAATCAAATTTATTAATTAATTCGACAGCTCACACGTGAGGAGATTCACCTGGGGACTGCCTCTAGCAGAACACTCTACATCGAATCATACAGTCAAAAATATATATAGCATTCACACATCTAGGAAAGTTAGAATAATTGCATAAGGAGTAGGAAATAATTCCTAATCTAAGGCTCTAATGAATTGAATCTCTCAATATTTACATATTCTCCATTATCTTCAACTTTCATCTTCATCGACTCTTGAAAAAATCTAATATTCATATTCGTCCTCATTAGCTCTTCTTGACAAAATCTTGTCATTTGTGGCTGTTGCATTGAGGACATCTTCAAAACTGGTTGTAAGTGAAGATGGGAAGATAGTGAGGAAACTCCATCCACTGGCTGATACTCACATTAGGGAGGTGCAATATCGCACTATTGTTGCCAAACATGTGCCAAATGATTTCTCCATCGAAAATATGGAGAAACCTTTTGGTGTTGTTGGCAACATAAAGCTTGTGCATGTTTTATAACCTCAAAGATACCTTTGGCACATGAGGGAATGGATAGTGACCATAGTAGAAGACTTAAGGAGGTAAGAATGATGACCACATATGGGAGGAACAGGGAGGAAGGAACATGCTATAGCATAACCACTGCGTTGTGGAAAAAAGTGTGAGGAGATGGGATGGTGATGCGTAGGTGAATGCTTGGCGACAAGGAGGGTGACACGGTTGACACATAAATAGGTTGCACCCTACTAGAACCTTGCATACATGAAGAGGATTAGTTGTGATAGTTTTATGAGAATTCAAGTTTCTTCTACATGATATTCTGATCAATGTTGTGTATTTAAAAATTTAGGATCGATCCCGTGCCCATGAAGATCATAAGTCACATTACAACACATTGTTTTTAGGAATGTGTGAAGGACTAGGGTGCTAATTTCTTTTGTTGTGGAGAAAATTGTGCAAACAGAGCCATAATTCATAACATGACAAACCCAAAATTCCTTACATGACAAACCTAGAATTCCTAAAAGAAAATGTAGCAACGCAATTTTTAATCTCTTTTCTCTCAACAAATTTACACCAAGAACATGTTGATATTTCTTTTTAGTATCATGATTTTTGTTTCAAAAATAACCCATGTAGCCCATAAATGAAACCTGGAAAAAAGTATATGGGAAGTTTTTATTAAGACTCCAACTAGTGTAACTATGTAGCTAATTGGTTTTTTCCAAACCAACAATCCACTTCTTCTAGACTAGAAGAAGGTGTACAATGAGAGTCAGAGTTGTGTATTTGAATAGAGAAATACCACACTACTGGTAAGTAATAAAATACCAAGAATTCAAGGACGTACAATGGACACACAGAGTGCCAGAAGGGAGAGAAATAAGTAAATAAATAAATGTAGGTTGCAATATTTAATGGTGAACTGGTAGAGAGTTGTAGGGCCTTGCAAGTAGAGGTTAGGATACCCATGAAAGAAGAAGAGAGATGGGGTCTTGTGTGCAAGAAATTGAGACACACATAAAAGAAGGATGAGGTTGAAAATTAGATATCACGTAGTAAATTAGATATTAGGGAGAATCCTATAGTTCAACCCTCAAAGGTGGATTAAGATTGTGCCTGAACATCTGACTATACCTGACTCAGGATGAGCCAATGGGTTTTGTCTCTTTGGAGCCAAATGTGACATTAGAAAAAAATAAATTTGAATGATAGTTAATGTAAACGTAAACGAAATTAAATTCAAATGCATATGAATTTGTAATGGATGGAAGGTAGGGGGGATATATTCACAATATCATATTCCTTCTCATCCAATGAGATATATTTACATTGAATTTAGGGTTGGGATGTCTGCACTAGGGTTGTCTCTTTTGAGGGTTTTTGCATACAATGGTTTTAGTGTTTTAGTGTGAGAGGAGACTTTTGGAGATAGTGTGGTCTCCCTAATGCCATGTCAAGCAGTGCTTGCAAGTTATGTAAATTATGTTTATGTTATGTAAGAGGAATTCATATTCCAAATATTTGTTTTATTTGCAACAATATTCAATGTAATTTTCTATTGAGTCTAGCTTGTTTTTTTTTTCATTCTAGTACATTATATTTATGTAAATTAGTTGCTTTTTGTTGGTCCTCCTATCCAAAGGGAACAAATTTTGTCCAACAAAGACCTGGAAATTTTAAGAGTTGAAAATAAGTTTCAAGAGGTGGTGCTTCCTTATAGAAGGATAACCAAGATCATTATTCCTTTGATAGAATAAAGGGTTACTACGAAGGAATAAATTGAAGTCTTTATCCTTTCATTTGATAGTTCTTTATCTTAATTGTGTGGAACACTTTATAGAATACAAAATGGAAAAGGTATTACCAATTTGATTAAGGAGACCATGGATTTAATACACTTACATCATTTTCATTCTACCTTCCTAAATTTATTAATTGTACCATTTTTGTATTATAATTCTTTTACCCTTTGTCTTTTACATTTACCATTTATTATTTTACCTCTTCCATTTATATTTTTGAGGATCCCTTCTACGGAATTGATGGTTCCCTACAACCACTATACCCACACCTTTCGATTGCCTAGGTTCATTCTACCATTCAATCATGGCTATGGATTGTTTCACATTCACAAAAAAATGTTATTATCACTTTCCTTAACTCCATACAATAGCCACAATAACATTGCACAATACCCAAAACACTCTATAGGTGTCATAACTCTAACAGCTTCTACATCTTATGCCGAAAACCTAAATTTCGTAGCACTTACAACTCTACCAGTGAGTAGTGGTGATAACCACAATTGATAAGAATGCTTCCATCTATTAGGTCCATCTATGAATATGAATTCCCTCGTTATCACATAGCCTATTTCTACAATGTGATTGCAAAGTCTACATGATTGACAATTCACGAGGGCTTATGTCCTTCCTAAGGTTAACTCACCATGATGGTGGTGGGCACAACGAAAAATTATTTAGTCATCATTTATACTCATGGAAGGTGGAGATATGTTCTCAGGGGCCCTCATCCATTCCACAAAACCACTATAACACCTTAACCCCACTGAAACACTTCAATTTTGCAATTATGACAAAATAAATTGGATGCTCTATGATAGGATAAACTTTGGTGTCCCAAATATCGTTATATCCTCTTGTATATGTTCTCAACAATGATTCTATTATTAGTTAGCCAAGGTTGATTGATATGTACCATGCTATCTTAAAACCTAGATTATGTCCAACCTAAATTCATCTCAACACCGAAATAATTATATTCAGGGTATACATAATGATCAGGCTACATTAATCCTTTGCAAAGTGAAATATATACGATATGCATGTGTTCCTACTTATCAACCCAAATATACGTTACATATACTAGATGTATCCATGGACCCAATGACTCACACATTTAGGGATATGTTCCTTCATGCTATTTTACACTTATTCATGTTGGGTTGTGTTATATTCTTTCCACATAGTTAACAGGGGGTTTGAGGGGTACCCGTAACCCCACTTTATGGGGTCCAGGGTAGTGCCCCGGAAAATTTTGGTTTTGGACCTTATGTTAGGTTGGGTGGACCCACCTATGGTTTTGTGCATGATTTTCGCACATGTTTTCTTTTTTTTTTGGACGTGATGGTTTTCAGTCCATGGTATTGGATCGATGGTTTTTTGGTCCATGGTATTGGATGTGATGGTTTTTCGGTCAATGGTATTGGATGCTTCGGCATGTATAAATATGTATTGTAACATTGAAAGGAACATAATGAAAAATCAAGCTAGTAGTCCCGGTTTTGGGATCCAGTGGGAGATCTCTGTGTATACGTGTTTTATGTGTTATGCTCTCCTGTGATTTAGAATTCGTATGCAGGTAATTTCTGTACGGGGTTAAAACCTACATTTGGTATCAGAGCTGTTTTCGCTTCAAGGGGACGCCTTTGTTGCTGAGGGGTTTCGCTCCGGTCTGTGGTAGACCCTCTTCAGTGGGAGATGTACGAGATCGATTCTGGTGGTGAAAGAAGATGGCGAGCAGTGGAAAGATAGAGATTGAGAAGTTCAATGGTCAAAGTTTTGAGTTGTGGAAACTCAAGATGGAGGATCTGTTGGTGGATAAAGATCAGTGGATCGCGGTAGATCCCGGTACTAAACCAACGGGAGTGACCGATGAAGAATGGAAGAAGTTGGATCGGAAGGCAAAGAGCACAATACGATTGTGTGTCTCAGATTCAGTATTGTTGAATGTATCAGGGGAAGCTACGGCGAAGGCTTTGTGGGACAAGTTAGGG
>APFE030356382.1:205470-242925 GCA_000404065.3 Pinus taeda | reverse complement strand
GAAGTGGTTCTTCCAACTCACTTAATGATCCCCTCCTTGTCTTTAGTACAATACATCGATGAGGTATCTACTTCCTCCTTACAATTAAGACAAATGGAAATAATTAAATTGGAATAACAACGAGAACAAGCTAAGAAAACCCATGCCCATCACCAAGCACTAATAAAATCCTCTTTTGATTCAAGCATAGTGACCAGAAAAAACTTTCAAATGGGAGATCTAGTTTTGAAATGGGATAAGGCCCATGAAGAAAAGGGAAAACATACAAAATTCCAGAAAATGTGGCTTGGTCCTTTTCAAATTGTAGAAGTCATAGGCCCATCAACGTTTGTGTTACAGGATTTAGCAGGTAGAAAGGATTCTTTTCCTGTTAATGGACAGATCCTGAAAATATACTTTCCATAGAAGATTATTCTTCTATTTTTTGTAGAATAACTTGTTGTTTCTTCTTTCTTATAAATAAAACCAGTTGTAGATGGTTACTAAAGGAGTTCACGCAAAAAAGACAGCAAATTCTCTGATAGATTTTGTTTTTTTTCGCTTGTACAAATGGCAAAAAATTTTCAAAAAAATAATTCTGATCTTTATTATTGATGGATAGAGTTAAAACTTCAGCCTAAATATGATACTAGTTCCAACTTCAAAAAGTTTTATGAAAGCAACCTCTGGCAAAAAACTTGTTTTATATCAGCACAATGAAAGGTATCGATAATAAAATGAGTATTCTCTGTAAAACTGCTATTTTTCAAACTCTATTATTATAGTCTAGAGCTTTCTTAAGGAAAAACAATGCTTTCCTCCCTGCTAAAGAAAATCGTAGCATTCAAAGAAACAATCCGAGAAAACACTGTATCTCAAAGAATAAGAGGTCTCATCACGAGCCGGCTCATCATGATCACATATATTATAACTTGCTGACTTTGCCAATACTCTCCACCAAAACAGGGCAACGACTTAAGATTGTTGCAATCAAAAGACAAAGGGTCTCATCACGAGCCAGCTTGTTCAGCAAAAGTGTAAATCAAGTGAATGACTGTGTCATAATTTGGCCACCAAACCAATACATTGTTCTTTAGAGAATAAAATAGAAAAGTGTCAAAATGGGTTTCTCTCTGAAAAAGTTGTAGATACTCTTAATCAGGATAAAGGATCATTGCTGAGTAACAAGTAACCTTGTCGAGGCTATGGACGCCTGCTGGAAGCAGAGGCTCTACCTACGGTAAATGAGCATATTTTAAAAGGGCTAGCATAACAGAGATGACCTCATTTTATCTTTAAAAGACCAAGTAATGGCTGGTGTAAATGCAAGGACTAAGCCTCAGGAAACGAACGATTGGAATAGAGAAGGGTTGAAACAAAATATCATTAATAGGATAAGACATAATGTACTCTATCTGTCCATAACAAAGTTTAGGCTTATGAAAGTTTTTTTGTTTCGGAAGTTGAAATTCAATAGAAAATCAGAGATAACTGGTTCGTCCCAGTGAATCACCATTGTTGTGGTCACCAACAACCCCCCTCTTTGTTTGATATTAGCAATAATACCAAGCAAAGGGGTACCCTTAGTAAAAATTCAAACAAACATTTTTAGGAACATTTTTGTTTTTAATCCTTTAAAATTTTATCGCAACAAAGCAATGAAACATTTCTTTTATGAGCATGATAAACTACGAAGGAACAATGTGAAAATCATCGCATCGCATTCACTATGAAACGCTTTTAAAAGAAAAAACTTAAGAAAATCTCCGACGGCCGATGTGCGACGTCGCATATCGCAACATCACGTAAAGTAGCACACAATGACTAATATCTGCGATCTGTGATCTGTGATCCACGATCTGCGATGATCCGATATTGCGATGCCACAATACTATACACAAATATGCTATCTGCGATAAGCGCGAATTTTCCTCGGCGCAATATTCAAGGAAAGTTGCCCATTAATCAAAATTAAGCGCACACCTTAAAAAGGGAAATTAATTATTTTACGAATGACTGCTTTTTGTTTTTCGAAGAGTCAGTTCGCTGTGAATGTCATAATTATACACACATAAGATTTGAAGCTTTCATGTCAATCTTTATTACCATTACTCCTTCCCTTTGCGCAAACTATAAAACAGGAAATAACATGAAGCAATATGCTGGAAACATCTAAGGAAAAGGGGAAAGTGCCAATGCTCGGAGAACACAGAAGAGATCTCTTCAGAAACGGGTGCCGCATACGATAGAACTACAGATTCCAGAGTATCACTCAACAGATGCTAATGACCGATAGGTCATCTAAAGCTCAGAATCAAAGGCACACAAAAGCAACATGATTACAAAAAGACCTAAACCTTACATGCCAAAAATCCCGGAATGAAGAACGGAGGGAGTTTGCAATCTAGAGAATTGTTTAGAAAGTAAATTCTTTTGACTCATCAAGTCATTCACAAAGACAGAAACTGAAATAGCAAAAGCAAGATCAGTTTGGGGGAAATTTGAGTTACTACCAATTATACACGCAGTGAATATACCCAGTCAGAGGAAGATTCTCTAAAATATCTTATAGTTTACCAGAAAGTGGTGCTAGCTCTTGTTACTTCTATTTTTATAGCGCACACAAAAGGGGAGGGCAACCAGCCGACTCTCCCCAGTCAAATGCTGCATGCTTACAGTGCTCAGGAGCAAATACAGAAATAATCCAGAGTTAGATTTAATTTTTAGAAATAAGTTTTCTTTATCAGAAGGATGGTCATTTGAAAACTGGATCCTAATTTATGTAATCAAGTTAATTAGCTAGCAGTATTTAAACCCTTCTCAAGCATTTAGAGAAGGGTCTGGAGATTTGTCAAAAACGCGTCCTCGGAACATGCACTTTTGCGCGCTCGGAGGTGGTTTTGATGAATGGATGGATCAAGGTTTATTAATGTTTGCGTTTGATATCTGGTACTGATGCTGCACTTCTGTACTCTTAGTAGATGTTAGAGCAAGGAGAGATAAATCATTGTTGCTTGAAGCTTATGAGTGGAACCAGTCATAAATGGTACTTTTATCTCTTGACTATTTTTGCTTATATTCTTGAAATGATTTATAGTTTTCAGTTATTTATATGTCATTATATGAATGTGTGCGTTACCATTTGGCACTTCTATACGGTGGAGTCATATTGTTTATGTCTGACATATGAATAGCTTATTATGTGATATATTGTTCACAACTGTTTTGCCTAACTTCTTATCCAAAGTGGTTTATCTTAAATGGTTTCTATTCTTATGATAGCTTAATGATCTTTATTACCAATTATTGTTCGAAATCTCTTTAGATCGCATAATAGAAGATATATACCCTAGGTTAGCGTAGATTAGATGTGTTGTTTCTCACTAAATTACAATAACATAGAGTTAATTTAAAGAATCTAAATTAGATTAGCTTTAAAGTACTCTTAGATCAGCATTATTTAATTCTACACACACACACACACCCAAGATCGGGAAACTGGTCCCGTTATCCCCAGTCGGACCCGCCATACCAAACGGATAAGGAGCTGCCAACCAAGGTCCGGACCGGGTGGGTATCCCCCTTGTTGTCGACTCGATTTTAGGGGCTTCAACACACTGCGATGGAGTATTTGACTCGTTGGGTAGAGGCATAGTCTGTGAAGGATTGCACAGGCATGACTGTCATGAAGTTCCTCTTTGGGCATGTACTAACGTGATTTGGATGTCCAAAGATCTTCATGAGTGGTCGTGGTACGAACTTTCTGAATAAGACTATCAGTGTGCTAACAGAGGAATTTCAGGTATATCACTAGAAGAGTACACCTTATGACCCACAGGCTAACGAGATGGTGGAAGCATTCAATAAAGTGCTCAAAAACACACTAACCAAGGTTTGCAATGCTAGGCAAAGTGATTGGGACATACGCATACCTGTAGTACTATGGGCTTATCGAACAACATGCAAGAAGTTGACTGGAAAAACCCCCTTTGGGCTTGTATATGGTGTTGAAGCAATAATGCCTATGGAATATATTGTGCCTAGTCTGCACATAGCAGCATTCACATGTATGACAGATCACGGAGCCCCGAAGGAAAGGCTCACATAGCTGCATGAACTTGAGTAAGAGAGATTTCTAGCAGTATTTCACCAACAGATCCAAAAGCAATGTGAAAAGGCATGGCATGATTGACACATTAAGCTGCGCACCTTTAAGGTAAATGACCTGGTTTTGTTATATTATAGTAAGTTTGATAAATTTCCAGGGAAGTTCAGGATGCACTAGTTAGGGCCCTATGTCATCAGGGAAATTAGCGATGGAGGAGTGGTACAGTTGGTCAAATTGAATGGAGAACCCTTCCCAGGAAAGGTGAATGGCAATCACTTGAAGCCCGGGACTATAAACTACACTGCCCATGTTGGGGAGTTGTGCGATTGGAGGATGGTGTGAAGCAAGGAAGTGTCACAGGGTTCACGACAACGCGAAGGGAGTTGTGCTACACAGGGAGAAATCATGCAGGTCGGCTAGAAAGTGACTGTTAAAGTCACTATTCATGATTTGACAGTTGAAATGTGGCCAAATGGAGTGGATGGACGACATTTAAGATGAAATTTATGGCTTAGATCTTTGAAAATATTCCTCTAATCTGACATTAATGAACCAAATTTGGGGGAACGGTTAGATTTGAATTCAAAATGCCCTATAAATTACAAGTGGTTGTCTAGAGAAAAACACTTGGCATTTTGAGAATTGAGTTGTTGAGATTTCAGGAACTCATGAACTGAGAATTATTTGAATCTTTAAAAGAGACTCCAGCATTTTCAAACCTACCCGAGACGTCGAGATTACTGTTGGAGAGTGTTAGCCTCCTGCTCATAGCACGTATTCATCTTATGATTGACATGTTTTCATGCCAAATATGTCATGCTCTGCAGGCTGCAATGTTCCATATTTGCTGTAGAGGCCAAAGAAGTGTCCATGAGAGTGTGCTAGTCTAAGTGCCTTTGCTGCATTCCAATTTTGATAAGTTATTCCATTTTTGAAGAAATTTTCAAGTAAAGGGAGATCCAAACAGCTTAATCTTGGTCTCCCTAGGTTTCAATTTCCCGTTGTAGAATATAGAGAAACATTATCTATCCAAACTATTTAAACTTGGCAGATTCTTAGATAGGTAGAGAAGCAAGGGTGTTGAACAACTTAATCTGAGCCCCTAGATGGAATAAGTATAGATGTAGGTAGGAGGACAATAAATAAAAGAAAAAAGTTGAAAAGTTGGGTTTGCTAGTTCAAGTGCACCCAAACCAAAAGAAGAAAAAATGCTAGGTAAACTAGGCTGGGTAAGTAGTTTCGTTGTTGCAGAAATCAAGTTATGTGATCCATTTCATATTTTCAAGTGTTATATTCATTCAGATCACAGTTTTTTGGCACTTTCTCATGTTGATCAGATCAGGCAACGCATCTCTAACTCCCCCTTCTTCTTATTTCACAAATCACTCACTAACATCCCCTTGAGGACTTTGGGATCTGCCCAACCAGTCTAGTTTTCACTCCATCTTGGTTAAAAAACCAAGTTGACATCTGAGTTGGCTTAGTGAAAAGAAGCCACATTTCTTGTGTAAAATTTATCTTTACACTATCCATTTATTTCCTTAATGCTTAAGGTTCCATTCTAAGCTTAGCATGCATCCCCTCCTTTGCATTCCAAAACCTCATACTAACATCTAACCCTATTATCTAGCTCCCTAAATCATTTCCCCTCCCCCTATTCTACAAAAAACTATATAAAAACCCCAAAATATTAAATATCCCACCCCATGGCAACTATAGCCAAATAAATAAAATTCCGGGAAATACTAGGTCTATTTGGGGCCTTAGTATTAGCCCTTCCATGCTCATTTCCCTTGGGATTTGTTTAACCTCTGGTTAAATGAATAACCGTGCTAAACCCCTCCCCTGCACACCAAACCATACCACACCCTCCGCGCACATTGCATTTGGATTTTATTAATGTCCGATTAATAAATAACCATAGTCCCGCGCCAAAACACATTAACCTCTAAACCTAAAGTCCAAAACCCACCTGAGGCTGTGAAAATTTCATGTTTATCGGGCGCGTTGTTCTGGTAAACCCCGTTCATCTCACCCTCCCTTCCACCGCCGGATCGACTCTCCCAGATCCAATGGCCCTCATGCATATCGGGCACCCCTTCATAGTGGTACGATAGTACCTGATGGTCGACGGTTTCACCGTCATACACCAGGACAGCTGTCAGCTGCCTATTGCATCGGGCTGCCCCTGACACATACCGCTCCCATACCAAAAGTGGTCCAATGCAAACCGCTTACCACCCTCCCTTGTTGCTTACGTCACCGCATGATGATGCCGCCACCTCACCTGCCACTGTGTTGAACCCTGCCACGTCACCCTGCCACATCACCCTATTGACGTCATCATTTGTACTGGGTCCCACTACTGACATCATGCTGATGTCACCTGCTGTACCGCTGACATCACCTACCGTACTACTGACGTCATCCGCCAAAAGGAAAGTGCGCAAGTGCGAAATCAATGCTTCTAAGGCCCGGAATCAAATTCTGAGGTAGATTTAATCGCGCATCGCTACGGGAAATAGGCCAAAATGGGGAATCTTTATTTTCACCAGTTATTTTTGCCTCGAAAGGGCAGAAAAGGGGCGATTTAACAGTTTTTAGCATATCATAGAAAAGAAGAAGCCCAGATTCAATTAAAGAGTATCAGTGAAGCGGCAAAGAGTATCAGATCAACCATAAGGAAGCGGTGAAGCCATTTAAGGCTCTCAGACCACAGTTAATGCACAGTAAAGCCACTCAAGAGCAGTGGAACAGAGACCAATGTGTAGTTATGATGAATGGCCAGTGCATAGTAGCAAAAGATAGATAGCCTCATTTTTTAAACAGTTGCCCCCAGCGCAGCATTAGATAGATATTTTCATTACTTATAAGACAAGTTAGGTTAACTGCATTTATTTCCTAAAGATTTTCTAGTAGATCTTTTTTGTAGTTAATTTGCCTATAAATACAACCCTGAACAATGTAATAAGGGTTGGTGGGTTGTTTGGCTGATCTCTCATTTTGAGAGCTGCACTGTAAATATTAAGAACTTCTGTAATCAAAGATTGCTGGAATGCTTGCCTATGAACTGGTTGGTTGTGCTTTTAATGGCTGAAGAAATTGGTATGGAATTCTCGTGCTTGCTCACGGTTCAATAAGTTTTTCTTCCCTTTGTTTATCAATTTATACATAGTTGTACCAAAAATATATCATAATCTAAGTAGCAGGAAAAAAGAATAGACCAGAATTGGTTTTCATGCCCTCTGTGCTCAATTCGTGTAGCTTTTCCATGTTTTCCTCTGAAATTAGTGATGAATATGCATTATTAATTGCTCATGTTTAAGTTATTCCCTTCATTATATGAATTCTGTCTGGGAACTCTTCATTGCCCCATACAACTTTCATCCACTTTCCCTCTTTGGCTAGATGAGAGATCCTTAATTGCCTCTCATTCCCTAACCTCCATTTCATCCTTGTTCCAGCATAAATCATTGTGCCATGTGTAGCTATCCTGCTCCATATTCCCTTCTTCTGCCAAATAAGGCACACCCTTCAATTCCCAGTCATGACTCCATGCCCAATGGTTTGAAACTTCTTACACTTTGTATATCAACTCTGTTTGATTAAGATCAACCATCCCACTAAACCAAATCAAAACCCATGTGCATCATATCTAGCCTAAAATCACCCCTTAAACAAAGTTAAACCCTAAATAGAGAGCCCTCACTGACTGTTGGTAGGCTAGGACCTGTAGTCCAAAGATTGGTTTGTGGTTACCTCGGCCGTATTCCCTTGCGAGTCAAAGGGAACAACTTGAGTGATAACATAATGGTGACTCCACTGGGGACAATCATATGTTCATTACTCTAAATCCCCATTTTTGATTAGTTTGCCTTTCCAATAATTCCTAAACATATTTTGAAAAATCACAAAAAATCACAAAAATCTTAAAAAATCAAAAAATACTTTGCTTCTTATTGCATATTAAGTCCTGATCTGTGTGGTGGACAGAGATCAGGCCCTTCAAAGTTGATTTACTTATCCACCTGGCGACTCCACATAATCCTCATAATAAAGACTCCACTGGAGAAATGAACCCAAGAGAAATATATGAGCAGATTAGGTTTTTGACCTGGATTACTATCCAACAGGTCATGTTCTTTCTCTTCCATAAAATTTTGTTGTGTATATTGTATTTTAAAAATGATTTTAAATTAGATTTTCATGAATTTCCTTCTAAAAATATTGTTGAAAGGCCTCCTTGCACATTACAACAGCAGCCTTTAAAAGCTGCTAAGAATCATCATACAGCCAAGGAGGAAACAAATGTCAAAGCCAATCATGCTATCCTTGTTCATGTTGAGCCCATTCATCCAATCCTTGTACATACTGTCGTGCCTCGTAAAGTTCCTGACAGATATAAGCCTCTTTTTTTGCCTCCCGTGCTTAATCCTCTGCCCAAAAATCATCCTGATTATCTCCCAAGATTTGATGGAGAGAATGGTATCACTTCCCAAAAGCATATCCAAGCCTTTGAAGACTATCTTAATATATTTGAAGTGGAGGATGAGGATGTTAGTATCAGGCTGTTTGCCCTTTCTTTGCAAAGTGAAGTTAGGATTTGGTTTAAAGCATTGCCTGAGGCTAGCATCTCTAATCTTCAGTGGTTTTCCAAGCTCTTCCTTGATAGATGGATGATCAAACTTAATTTCCTCTTGCTTATTGAAGAATATAACCAGTTAAAAAGAAGTCAAAGTGAATCTGTTCAGCAATTTCATGACTGATTCAATCAAGTTTATCATTCTCTGCCTTTGAATATTATACCTCCCCCTGATTTAGCTCTAGTGCATTATCCAAGAGCTTTTGACCCAGAAATAGAATTCTGTTTAAGAGAAAGGAGCCCCCCCACTATGAAACAAATGCAGGACATGGCAGTGGACATAGAGGCAAATCTGAAAATCAGGGAGGAAAACCACAAAGCAGAGCAAGAAGAAAGACTTCATGGTTGGTTACAAAGGTCAGAGGAAATGATCACAATGAAAGTGGAATGTTTAGAGCACCTGGACAGATCTGTTTTGCAAGAGGAAAGTAATGACATTCATGAACAAACCTACCACAAAACAGATGACATATTCGTACAACCATAGATGATGGAGCAATCTCCTGATATACTGTATGAACATAACATCTTCTCTTCTTTCAACTGCTTGCCAAAGTACGATGAGTATGATGATGATGATGAGCCTAATGACCAAATCAGCCTTGCAGAGGAGTCAGAACCTAGTTTGGCAGAAAGAAAAATTCAGGGTCAGCAACCCAAAATCAATGAGCAACATGCCTATCTCAGCTATGAAGTAAAGGAGGAAAGGGCAGAAAATTTTGATTTCAGTGAAGGAAATTTACCTATCTATGTGGATTCTTTTCAATTTATTAAGGAGAACTATCATACAGCTAATAAGAAAATATCAGCAAGTGTTGATATTGATCATCTGGAGGAAGCCCAAAACATTGTTCAAAATGCATTACCTCTAGTTTTGCAGCCCCAAGGAGCCATTGAATATCATATTGAGGAAAATTCGAGAGCGGCGGTTCATGACTAAGTGATCCAAGTGGATCCCCCGCCTCTTGGTGTTTAGCCATCTGAGGTTTTCAAAGAAGAAGAGAAGCAGCCTGCACAGATCAGTCAAGGGCCAAATGAGCCTGCTTGTAACAAATTGCAAATATCAATTCAGGTTTTATATGATTCATGTGCTAATAGGGGGTATGATGAAGTAAACAGGTCCTCCTCTCCACTAATAGGCCGTGTGCCCCAATATCAAAATGTTGATGATATCTCTATTCCAAGGCATGATAGTGATCCCAAAGTTTTGTATAGTTCTTTAATTCAGTCCGACAATAATGTGTATATGTTGTAGGACCCTTTGGTACAGTTTCTTGTTTTAGAAAAGAAGGTCAACAATTTCCTGGTCTTCTCAAAGATTAACAAAGCCATATCAGATTGCAAGATCTCAATTTTTCTTGCCAGCAAGCACAAGCAGCAAAGCCTGCCGAAGTTTATAATGCTTAAGTGGCTGCACTGGTTATTTCATTTCACCTAATAGCAAAGTAAGTGCTCGTTAGAGTAGGTAGGTAGGATTTTAGTTTCCTGTTTGGACAACAAGCTTGCTGCAGTTCAATCCCGAAGTGAAGGCGATAAGCTCTTTAAGGTCTGTTTTCATGTTCATAAATAAAGCAGCCAGTAAAGGAAAGTTTTCAGAATACAACAACAAGTGAAGATCAAGGCATTCTGACCTGCTATTCTTGGCCTTTCACAAGGAAAGGCCATCCCCAAGTGGAGCCACTGTTAGCCTCCTACCCATAGCAGGTATTCATCTTTCATGATTGACATGTTTACATGCTAAATATGTCATGCTCTGCAGGCTGCAATGTTCCATATTTGATACTCAGGCCAAAGAAGTGTCCATGAGATTTTGCCAGCCTAAGTACCTCTGTTGTATTCCAATTTTGAGGAGTTATTCCATTTTTGAAGAATTTGCAGTTAAAGGGAGGTCCAAACAACTTAATCTTGGTCTCCCTAGGTTTCAATTTCCTGTTGTAGAATATAGAGAATCATTGTCTGCCCAAATAGCTTAATCTGGGCAGATTCTTAGATAGGTAGAGAAGCAAGGGTGCTCAACAGCTTAATCTGAGCCCCTGGATGGAATAAGTATAGATGTAGGTAGGAGGAAAGTAAATAAAAGAAAAAAAGTTGAAAAGTTGGGTTTTCTAGTTCAAGTGCACCCAAACCAAAAGAAGAAAAAATGCCAGGTAAAGAAGGTTGGGTCAGTAGTTTCGTGGTTGCAGAAATCAAGCTATGTGATCCATTTCATATTTTCAAGTGTTATATTCATTCAGATCACAATTTGTGGCACTTTCTCATGTTGATCTGATCAGGCAAGGCATCTCTAACCCCCCCTTCTTCTTATCTCCAAAATCACTCACTAACATCCCCTTGAGGACTTTGGGATCTGCCCAACCAGTCCAGTTTTCACTCCATCCTGGTTAAAAAAACCAAGTTGACATCTGAGTTGGCTTAGTGAAAAGAAGACACATTTCTTGTGTAAAACTTATCTTTACACTATCCATTCATTTCCTTATGCTTAAGTTTCCATTCTAAGCTTAGCATGCATCCCCTCCTTTGCATTCCAAAACCTCATACTAACATCTAACCCTATTATCTAGCTCCCTAAATCATTTCCCCTCCCCTTATTGTACAAAAAAACTATATAAAAACCCCAAAATATTAAATATCCCACCCTATGGCAACTATAGCCAAATAAATAAAAGTCCAAGAAATACTAGGTCTGTTTGGGGCCTTAGTATTAGCCCTTCCACGTTCATCTCCCTTGGGATTTGTTTGACCTCTCGTTAAATGAATAACTGTGCTCAAACCTCTCCCCCGCACACCAAACCATACCACACCCTTCGCGCACATTGCATTTGGATTTTATTAATGTCCGATTAATAAATAACCATAGTCTCGCGCCAAAACACATTAACCTCTAAACCTAAAGTCCAAAACCCACCTGAGGCCGTGAAAAATTCATGTTTATCAGGCGCACTGTTCTGCTAAACCCTGTTCATCTTGCCCTCCCGTCCACCGTCAGATCACTCTTCATAGATCCAACGGCCCTCATGCATATCGGGCGCCCCTTCATAGTGGCAAGATAGTACCCGATGGTCGACGGTTTCACCGTCACACACCGGGACAGCTGTCGGCCACCTATTGCATTGGGATGCCCCTGATAGATACTGCTCCCGTACCAAAAGCGGTCCGATGCAAACCGCTTACCACCCTCCCTTGTTGCTTACGTCACCCTGCCACCTCACCTGCAACTGTGCTGCAACCTGCTGCGTCACCCTGCCACGTCACCCTGCTGACGTCATCATCTGTACTGGGTCCCACTGCTGACGTCATGCTGACATCACCCGCCGTACCACTGACGTCACTCGCCATGCCGCTGACGTCATCCGTCGAAAGGAAAGCGCGGAAGTGCGAAATCGATGCTTTGGAGGCCCGGAATCAAATTCTGAGGAAGTTTTTGATGCGTGATTAGCACTTAGCGCTAATCGCGCATCGCTACGGGAAATAGGCCAGAATGGGGAATCTTTATTTTTAGCGGTTATTTTTGCCTTGAAAGGGCAGAAAAGGGGCGTTTTAGCAGTTTTTAGCATATCAGAGAAAAGAAGAAGCCCAGATTCAATTGAAGAGTATCAGTGAAGCGACAAAGAGTACCAGATCGACCATAAGGAAGCGGTGAAGCCATTTAAGGCTCTCAGACCAGAGTTGATGCGTAGTAAAGCCACCCAAGAGCAGTGGAACAAAGACCAATGCGTAGTTATGATGAATGGCCAACGCATAATAGCAAAAGACAGATAGCCTCATTTTTGAAACAGCTGCCCCCAGCGCAGCATTAGATAGATATTTTCATTACTTATAAGACAAGTTAGGTTAACTGCATTTATTTCCTAAAAAATATCTTCTAGTAGATCTTTGTTGTAGATATTTTGCCTATAAATACAACCCTGAACAATGTAATAAGGGTTGGTGGGTTGTTTGGTTGATCTCTCATTTTGAGAGCTGCACTGTAAATACTAAAAACTTCTGTAATCAAAGATTGCTGGAATGCTTGCATCTAAACTAGCTGGTTGTGCTTTTAATAGCTGAAGAATTTGGTATGGAATTCTAGTGCTTGCTCATGGTCCAATAAGTATTTCCTCCCTTCGTTTATCAGTTTATACATATCTGTACCAAATATATATCATAATCTAAGTTGCAGGAAAAAAGAATAGACCAGAATTGGTTTTCATGCCCTTTGTGCTCAATTCTTGTAACTTTCTATGTTTTCCTCTGAATCAGTGATGAATATGCATTCTTAATTGCGCATATTTAAGCTATTCCCTTCATTATATGAATGTTGTCTTGGAACTCTTCATTGCCCCATACAGCTTTCATCCACTTTCCCTCTTTGGCTGGATGAGAGATCCTTAATTGCCTCTCATTCCCTAACCTCCATTTCATCCTTGTTCCAGCATAAATCATTGTGCCATGTGTAGCTATCCTGCTCCATATTCCCTTCTTTTGCCAAATAAGGCACACCCTTTAGTTCACAGTCATGACTCCATGCCCAATGGTTTGAAACTTCTTACACTTTGTATATCAACTTTGTTTGATTAAGATCAACCATCCCACTAAACCAAATCAAAACCCATGTGCATCATATCTAGCCTAAAATCACCCCTTAAACAAAGTTAAACCCTAAAGAGAGAGCCCTCTCTGACTGTTGGTAGGCTAGGACCTACATTCCAAAGATTGGTTTGTGGTTACCTTGGTCGTATTCCCTTGGGAGTCAAAGGGAACAACCTGAGTGATAACAATGTGTGTCACAAGTATTGTCGAGGGACATCCTCGAATTCCGTGTAATCTAGGATCCCCCCTGTCAAGCCCTCCAAGTCACGAGAAATCTCGTCCTCCACGTCTCCGCCAGAAGGAGGTAGCTCGAACTCCCTCTCGAATCTCCGAGCAATGGGAGACAAACCTGCAGGCCTTTCTAGTCCAACATCTGCAATATTGAAACATAATGATCAAGACATATATATATAATATCATAAAAATTTACAAAACTCTTTAAAAATAAAAAGATGAGTTTGTTACCTCTATCATCCCAGTGTTCCCCAGGAGGAAGTACCAGGTCTAGATCACCTCTGAAGTTAGTCCCAACATATGGCCAATCCTCTGAAACAATGAGTTGGTGCTCTAGCCACTCGAAGAACTCTAGTCTCCACAACATCTGTTGATCCTTGCCTCCTCAAGGCATCAGTATAACCCAATGAGTGATCTGTGGCTCTCGTGGTGGTGGCCTTGCCACGACCACTTCCTATCTCTTAAAGATGGGAAGTTGTTATAGGATGAATGGTATGAGTATTGAGCCATACCCAAACTATTTAGTATCACCTCATCATCATTTTTTCAATTTCCTTTTGAGGTTGTCTGATACTGCCTCTCCCCAGTTGAATACAGTGGGGTTTAGGCAGTCAACAGCTAGCTGGAGTTGAGTCTTGGTGGTCTCATGTGGGGCCTATGAACCAGCTTATAGTGATGGTGGAAAGGAGGATTCACAGGGACAAATTAGCTACTGTTGTGATCTTTATTTTACCTCCCTTGTTTGATTTCTGGGCCTCCAGACACATCTTTCTGATGAACATGTCCATTGTCTCTCCTGTGATTTGAGTACCTATCATTCAGGGCCTTCTCCCCTCCATGATAACCCTACCAGGAAATTGATGTCAGTGGCATCGATTTCCAATTCTTGCCCCCGAATGTTGAATCTCCCTTCATTTGGATCTGATGCTCCAATGAGATATTGGAGTAGATTTGGTTGTGCTCTTAGGGACGACACCATGAAAAACTTTAGAAGCCCGCAATTCCTGAGCACATCAAAACAATTTGGATCCCCCATGGACAATTTATCATCGTTGCTATGTTATCGCTCTTTCCATTCGATCGCCGTTATTTTCTCCCTGAAAACACAGACATTTAATTATAAATGCCATAATTGTGCTAAAACCCTATGAAATTGCTTAAATTTTGAGGAATTTTGGTTCTCGGTGCTCGTCGCGCTTGTTTTTCAAATAGGTGTGTCGAGCCAAAATCCATGGTTTGGAAAGTTAGGGCTCTTTGCAACTATTTGGTGTACAGTCCCGAAGAGCTCATTTTCCCTCCATTGGTAAATCTGGATCTTCGCAGTCTCAAGCTGGGAACGCGCGCCGACCATTATGGACACTCCCGTTTGCAAACCTCCTCTAAATCAGGGTGAAAAACTTCAAAAATGAGATACATTCTATCTAAAAATGCATGAAAAAGGTGTGGTGCCTACCTAGATAGGACAGATTCACAAACACGTTTTTGAAACTCCTCCAACCGATCACCAAAATCGCAAGTGCACAAGGGTAAATTTTTTCCACTCCAAGGTAAAAAGTAAAAAGTGAATTGTTTTTTACCAAATGGCCTTTTTGTAAGCCCTTTTTGGAAAATTAGGGTTTTAGGTATATTTTTGAATATTTTATTCGTATTTACATCAAAAACAGATCTTACACTTTCTTTTTGTGCAGCGTCAAGTTCTAAATACCCTGGTGATGACGATTTACGAGTTGTATTTTATACTTTTTCGGACTCAGTAAAAACATGAAAATGTCCCCTTTTAGAGTCATCTTTAAGCTCTTTTATGACTCTCGAAACATGAAAATATTTTTGAGCTCTTGTCGCTTTGAACTCGTTAAACGCTACGAAGCGTCATCTACCCAGTATAAGTTTACCCTTTTTACAGACTGGGATAGATTACTTACGAAAAAGTTATACATTGATCTATCATGGTCAATAGGTTCCCTTGGGTATTGTTTTCTACCTTTTCAGATTCGAGGGACAAATTTACGAAAAGGGACCTTGGGAGTTTTCTTTTCCATGTCTTTTTCAAACTCTCTAAATATGAAAAAGACTCCAAGTTTTACCTATGTCAGACTCGTTAAACCCCGACGACATTGGACTTGTCATCATGACGAGACCGAGCTTCTCCTTCCTAGGGCTCGTTAAAACTTACTAGGTTGGATTTGTACGAAGGACAAACTTACATTACAAGCATATGCTATCCCCTTCAAGCTTGTGTTTCAAAAATAATTGGGGTACTCACCAGAAATGGTGGGGGAAATTTTTGAAGTATTCTGTTGGTTGTATAAATTGTTATGGCAGCTTGTCACTATTGAACATTGACACTATTTCTTCTTCGTGTTGGGTTGAGATATCCTCACTTTATCATTGGCCTTCCGGGTTTTGGGTTATCCATTTTGCGTCATTCCATCTAATCCTTGCTGCATCATCATGACCTTTGATCCATTGGTACCAAAATGTTGCCAAACTCTGGAGTCGTGTCTCCAATCTATTCAAGAGATTAACCTTTCTACAGTTTGTATCCTTACACACCTTCCTTGGATTCTCTGTCTCATCCACATTCATCTTGTTCCTTTGTCTCGCATCGAAGATGTGGGAAACATTATGGCCCTCCTTCAACTGGTCTCTTCCTATCGACTTCAGCTCATTATTTGGGAAGTTGATCTAGAGACTCCTTTCTAGTACCTTCGAGCTTGCATTCCTTAATGGCAAGTTCTTCACATTCGATGACAGGCTTTCATCATTTGCCTTCGATCGAGTGATTTCATGGGTGTTCAAATTCAAATCATTCTTCACACTTCGTGAATTGTACTGCGGTACCTTGAGAACCATTGACATTACTGGTGGTATCTCTTGCACTTGTTAATACTAGATCAGGAACTCCCTAGAAATCCAACCCAGCATAAGGGTAGTCATCTATGGCGATGATCTGCAGATCCCACCACGAAAATAAGTCATCGTCAAATGCAGTCCGTGGGACGTCCCCACCTCCTAGACGTTTCATCAGGTCAGCCCACCTGCCCATGCGTGGATCTCGTGGGGTGCTGATTGAAACTGGCACTCTAGGACGAAGTGCTGGGACCCTCTCAAAAAAGAAAGAACACAAAATAGTCCCATATTCGAAATTTTTGGGCTACCATGTCTTGATGGAAGTGAGCTAGCTTTTCAGGCTGGCCAGAAGAGGAGTACACCAGTCAAATACAGTGGTCAAACAATCTACCGCCAAGCTCATGGCTGGCCATGATGCCTAGTGTAGAGAAGTTGATCCGTTCACTCTGGCTATAGTGAACAAGATTATCCTCAATGATAGACTCTCCATATGTTTGATTGGAATTTGACTTCCAACCTTCTCTCGATGTACCGGGAAATATATATGTATGTAGTCCTCGATCGAGAGACTGCCTCGTGTCATGCCCCTAGAATGTACTACCTCTCCCCTTCGGGAAAGGCCTATGATGAAATAAATATCTTCCACTTCTATCCTGAGTGGCATCTGGTCAATCATAAATGCATCATCCTCGATACTCCAGTAATCAATGAGCATCCCAAGCAGATGTGTGTTTGCTTTCATATTTGGAATTTTGAAGAATTTTAGCAAACCACACCCCCGTAAGGCATCCAAAGAATTGGGATCATTCATGACCTCATCATCCACTATGGTATGCTCTCTTTCTTGCCAAGTGACTGGCATCCTGAAGAAAAAATGATTTTAGACCGTTAGTTTTTCTTGTTTGAAATGTTCGCGGTGTATACGCGGGTCCATTTACACACAGTCGTGTGTAGGGCCCGCGTGTACGCAGGTTTCATATTTCCAACCCGCGTATACGCCGCAGTGAAATTTTTGACAAAAAATTCAACGGTAGAACATAAATTAAAAATTCTAAAACTAGTCACAATTGATTGCAAGTCAAGTATAAGAGTTACCTGGGGATTTTGGAAGAATCTGAATGGTTCAATTTGGTGTATGGAAAAGTTTTCTCCTTTTGCTCCACCTCTCTGCTCTCAAACTCAAATGGTGAAAATGGTGAGTCCAAAAACTCTTTTATAGGCTTTGAAATTGCAAAATTTTTTCAAAACTTAATTTTGTTTGGTCTCATGTAACTTTTAACTTGGGAGCTTGGAATGTCGAGAATGGTTTGACTTTCAGGACATTTTGGACGTTTTTTCGATGGTTTCGAGACGGTTCCATGACTGCTGACCCGTCATGGTAGGTATCATTTTCTCACTAGCATATAGGTTAGGGAAGCCATTTTTCCGTTGCATTATGCATACTAGCCTCCATTTGTCGATACTTTTGTCATAGGGTCGATCCCATCGTGTTATGGTTCGTAAACCATCTTCACTCGCCGATTCTTTAAATCATGACATGATGGTAGAAGCCATCCTTTACATGGGCATCAGAGTTAGCACCTCACTGACATTTGCTGCCCATGCTGCTTCGATTTGAGTAGGCTCAGGAGTCATTTGTAGTCCCACCATGACTTATGCGATGTAGACTCATTCCTCTTTGCTTCTTTGCTTCGTTCTGGCCTTATACCTTAGAGGATCCTTTGTGTTGAGTTGTACTACTGCATTGCATTTTGACCATTTGCACCTTTTGGCCTTTAGCTGGCTTCACTTGGACTTGTGTTTAAGCCAACTTTTGACCATGACGACTGCAAAATCAAACTTGCTTACCTTTAACTTCTGCAACTTGACACACCTTGACCCATGGAAGGAACACACCTTTGAGTGTCATTGACCAGTTTTCACCTCCCTGCATTGAGCATAGGAATGTTCCAATCCCAGGAACTAGATCATCTGTTTCATCGACACTCGTTATTTCCACTATACTATAGCATTCTTTTATTCTTTTTCCAGCTTAAAAGAAAAAGACAAAAAAATTATATAGTCCAAAAAAGAGCAAGAACGGGACAATATTTCCATTTATTATTGGCAGCTAGAGTCAGTATTGTCGCCCTTGAACAAAGCACTCAAAACAAAGCCTCCTCCATTTGGGCGGGATTTAGTTTGACATAGGTACACCTTAACCTTGTTATTGAATCAGTTCTCCCTCGATTGGTTATCTCTTCCAATCATATGGAGGGTTCGTTCATGCCTCCTGCATGATGAACTTATACAGAGTCATCATATGTTGCCACATAGTCACATTGAGTTGTGCTTTTATTCAAGGGAAGTTAGCCCGAGTCGGCCTCTCTGTAGTGTCTCTTGACTCATTTTTCAGTTGGCCATCCCTGGTTGTCAGTCTCATGTCTATCATCACATCAGCTATATCGGTCCTTTACTCATGCTAGTTTGAGAAGGTCCCCATTGACTTCTTGTTGGCGGGTCTTGTCCTTATCAACGACGACATCTTGCTCTGAGGACAGGCCTAGAGTGGCACCTTGGCTCTATTTTCATTATTGATAGGTCACCTTGTGCTCAACATCAATCAGTATCATGGGTCTTTGACTGAGTGGTTTCCCTTGTGTTCGACATCAGCTTACATTATCACACATTGGGATTCGTGCAGTACCTTGGTTTCCATTTGACCCTATTGGTGGATACCTCACCTCTGTTTCAGCTTTCATTATTGGTTGGTTCAGAGGGTTTCTGTCGTGCACTAGCCACATCTTGTGTACACTAGAAATGTGCTTTGGTCGGGTTACTATATCTTTTTCGTCTGATTCCTTCCACATTATTGGCCTACAGGTTACACTCACGCTAGATTGATGAAGGATGACTTAATGCCTTCCTTCTAGCGGATCTTTCCCTATCGAATTTGACTCATTGCTCTAGGGCAAAGATCTAGAGTCCATTTGGCAGTACCTCAGGGTTTGCAGTCATTAGTGGCAGATCCTTCACTATTGATAGTGGGAAACCATCATTGTCTCTTGATTGATAGATTCTTACAGGTGTTCAACTCCAGCTCATCTATTCACACTTGTTAGATTGTACTGGGTACCTTGACGCTCATTATCATTATCGGTGAGTAGTCTCGCGTTTGTTAATGGTATACATCAATGAACAGTAATCAAATGATTTCTCACATGGTCGACTCCAGATCATTTATTCCCATAGTGTAGAAATGTACCATGACAGTCGATGAAGACCTCAGGTTGCATTAGCATTAATTGGTTCACTTGACAGTTGCTCCTATTGCTGCTAGTTGATACCACCCCACCTTATATGTTGTAGTCATTCATGGCAACATTCTATATGATGGCACTTGAGTTTGCAGTGTAGTACCATCCTATTCCATCATGTTCATTTGGTACCTTTTGTGAACAGTCTTTGATATCGGTGATTCGATTCATTCTTCAACATCATTGACATTCTTATATGTGATATTCAGACATGTACTTGTTCGATCATGATAAGATGGTCCATTATGTATTTTTCAGTTCTTTATACTTGTATACTTAGTGGATCCACTTGTACTTGATATGCAAACATTCTTTACTTTCTCTAAGCATGGGTATGCCACCTCAGACAATGTTTCTTTCTGATCTCCTTTTGTGGCTTGGCAGGCTGAACTCTGGTGAAGTCCTTCTCAGTTTTTGATAGATTTCCTTTCCATGAACTTGCTTAATATATTTCAGCCATCATGTACCCCTTCTGACCTCATATATTAGGGGGAATTTGTTATAGCTCCAAATCTCACTCTTGAGGTTTGTGATGTTGCACTCATGGCCCAGGGCAACCCCTCCTTCTAGACCTGGTCCAAAATTTAAAAATAGTGTTTTTAAATTTTGGACTAGGCTTGGAAGGAGGGGTTGCCTTGGGCCATGAGTGTAGCATCACAAACCTAAAGAGTGAGATTTGGAGCTATAACAATTTTGTACCATGATCAGGTTGGGATTCAAGACCTTGTGCTCAGATTACACAAGTCCAGGTTGTGTGGATTGATTCATGATTGTATACATGAATCTTTTGATTGGATGGCTACAACCATACCTGAGTCTTTTATATGGTGCTTCTGATTGGATGGATGCATCCATACCACAGATCATTTATGTTTATCTTCTAGATGGCTCTGCCCATGCCTTATGCACACGTATTTCCTTTCACTATGTGCTCATGTATCAGAGATATTAGTTGTACTTGTATTTGCAGGTTCTCCATGATGGTGTTCTATTTCAGTTGTGGATTCGTAAAGCATTTAACCCCTCCCACTCTCTCATCCTTCATGCTTTAGGGGGCATCTATTACACAGTAATTTGTTATTGACCCCGCATTCCCTAATCCCAGACACTGTCGTCTGTGTTATTGACATCTGCCTTATGTCATGTTGCAATTATGTGTCAATGTGTTCCTTGTCATCTCAGGAAGAATACCTCAGTTCACTACTCCTGGAGTAGACCCTTTTTTACCTATGTTTTTGGGTCATCGCGGGACAACAGTTGTTCCACCCATGAAGATGGCCAAGATTACACTAGCTTTAGTGAAGTCTTCGCTCTGTCTTTGTGTTGCACAAGAGACGATATACTGTTGGCAAGTTTTTTAAACAACTCATTGAAGCTTCGAAGTGTAAAAACTTCATGGGCAGTCCTAGGGTTGGTTGTTAGATCAGATGAGCTCACCTCTCTCCTCTAGGATGGTTTTTCCACATTTTGTGGAACTTCTCAAAGGGGTAAGCTCTTCAATTTCTTATGGAAGCTCCTCCTCCTATAAATACTTCCTCCATGATTAAGATCATCTAGCTTCAAAGTTCAAGAATTCATTAGTAGAAGTAAGGAGTTTTGCTAGAGTGTGGAAGTAGCTTCTTATATAACTTAGCTTGTGATGGTTTTGAGTGGTGTTGGCTTGATTGTAAGAATGTTCTAGCATTATCCTTTTGGGTAGGAGAGAGAGTTTTTTGTCCTTTTGGGAGACAGTTCATGAGTGAATGTTTGTGGAGACATGCTAACAGGACCCTTCAAGGAGACTTACGATGTGAAGGCTTGGTTGTAAGTTTTACTTTAATTTACATTAATACAAGTCAATAGCTTATTTCCTATATCTTATGTCGAATTGCGTAGTGATAGCTTGAAGATCCTTGACTGTTTGAGTAGATTGTTTTTGTGGTACTCTATTATGCTCATGGTTGTGTTCTGTATGTTGTTTTAGGTACAAGTGATTAGAAGAATGAGAGTTGGAGCAACATAACAAGGACTTCATTGAATGACAATTTGAAGGTAGGCCTTCATGAAATCAACTTTCTAAGGAAATTCTTTTTGGTATTGTCTTTGCTGTGACTAGATCCACTCTAGGGCTAGAGGGGTTACCTCTGTCCACAGAGGGAACTTGCCTACATCACACTGATGCAGCACATGGAGGGTCTGGAGCAATAGCATGGCCAAATTCATCCCCATTTCCTTCACTGTATTGATCACAACGCGATCCTCATCTAATTTTGCACAAATAGACCCCTCTGGAAATGGTATGACTCTAAGGTCTAGAGTTCATTCCAGCTTCACCGCTATGGTACTTCCTTGTGTCAGGCTCGCTTGTGCTCCACTCACTTGCCTGATGCCCGCCTAGATCCTTTTGGCTTGGATCTGCAACTCGCACAGATCCTTTTGGACATTCCTAAGTGTCTGCATATATTGTTGCTCAAATTGCTACAACACTTCAGTTGTTGTGTCTCTAACCTTGTCCCTAATCTCATTGAGATCGCCTTCTGTTAGCACCATTGGGTCAAGATGCATCTGCCTATTGGACTTGTGCTTTTTTCACTGTACAATGGTGTTAAGTTATGGTATGTTCTATGCTTAGAGTAGTTTACTTCTTTTTCTTATTATTATCCACAAATTAGAAATCACATGTATATTAAGTAAAGTGCAGATAGAACATTAAATGATTGACAGAAAACAAGCCAAGACAAGAGACACGAGATGTGGCAGCTAGCTAGGGACAAACCCCAATATGGGGAAACCCTTTGATCAAATATTCTTTTATCTTCAATAATTCAGCAGAGAGAAATAGTACAAAGATCTGATTTATATCAGCAGCAGCAAACCCCAAATTAGACCTAAACTAGGGTAGCAGACCCTAGATTGAACTTGTCAAGTCTCCACCAGTGATTTTTTCACCGTGCACCAGTCGAAGACTTTGCGGTGCACCAGTCCAAGATTTTGCTGTGCACCAGTCCAAGATTTCGCCACGCACTAGTCCAAGATTTCGCCACGCACTAGTCCAAGATTTCGCTGCACACCAGTCCAAGATTTTCCATGCACCAGTCCAAGATTTTTCCATGCACTAGTCCAAGATTTCGTTGTGCACCAATGCAAGATTCCGTTGCATACCAGTGCAAGATTTCACTGTGCACCAATGCAAGATTTCACCGCACACCAGTGCAAGATTTCACCACGCACAAGAGAGAGAGAGAGAGAGAGAGAGAGATGTGATGATCAGTGTGTGTCCAAATGAGGAAAAATACCTCCTGTATTTATATACAGATGTTGATGATGAGGGGTACCTCCCATCAGTCCCAGACTGGATGGGTAGGATGCCTCGACAGGAGAACTAATCAATCTTGTCCACAGGAGAGCAAATCATCCTGTCCCACAAGAGAGTGAATCATCTTGTCCACAATCGCCATGGAGAACACATCATCCAGGCCTCACAAGATAACTAATAATCATGTTACATAATCGTCATGGAGAACACATCATCCAGACCTCACAGGAGAACTAATCATCCTGCTACATAATCATCATGGAGAACACATCATCTAGACCTCATAGGAGAACTAATCATCTTGCTACATAATCATCATGGAGAACACATCATCCAGACCTCACAGGAGAACTGATCATCCTATTACACAGTCGCCATGGGGTGTCACAGTGAAAGTTTTGATTATTTTACCCTATATGCGTACACCACTAGGGGATGGTGAGTCACCCTGTGGTCATATGTCTCTCCAAGAAGTACCCCACGCCCCCTGAGCTCCAAGAGGTCCATACATCTTACAAGACCCTCATCAGAGGGTTTCTAAATGACACCAAGTTGTTCTCGGAAAGTAAAAAATTTGACCTTTCCTAAGGGCTTGATCAAAATGTCAATGACCTGTTCATCTATACCGATATGTTGGAGCCTTATAGCTCCCTGTTGTACCATATCTGGAATATAGTGGTACATGATATTGATATTCTTAGAGAGATCATGAAATACAAGATTCTCTGATAAACGAATCCCGCTCTAGTTATCACACAGGATCATGGTGGTATCCAATGTAAATCCAAACAACTCACTTAAGAGCTTTCGTAACTAGATTGCCTCACAGGTGGCCATGCTAGCAGCAATATACTCTGCCTCAGCGGTGCTCAAAGCCACCGACTTCTGCTTCTTGCTCATCCAAGATATCAAAGCAGATCCCAAGGAGAAACAACACTCGGAAGTGTTCTTACGATCCAACACACTGCTTGCCCAATTAGCATCAGTGTATCCAAGTAGTCTCACATCTTTGGCAGTGTATCTTAACCCATAAGTAATTGTGCCACGAAGATATCTCAACAGATTCTTGGCACTAATCCAATGTATGTGGTGAGGTTCAACCATATGTTGACTCAACGTGTTGACTGTGAAGCATATATCTGGACGAGAGTTCACTAAGAAAATTAATGGTTCGACGAGTTGGCAATACTCGGTGGCATTTTGTAAAATAGGTCTAGCAATGCTACCGCTTAATTTCTTAAAGTCAAGCTCCATCGAGGTAGTAACAGGCTTGCAGTCCACCATACAGAATCTTTCCAATATCTTCACCACATATTTTCCTTGAGATAGGAAAATTTCCCTTGGCTTCTGCCAGACTTCAAGTCCTAGGAAATAGTGCATCAATCCTAGGTCCTTCATTTCAAATTCAGAAGCCAACTCCCTCTTACATTTGTGAATGAGAGGGTCTGCACCTGTTGGAAATAGGTCATCAACATACAACACTAGTATGAGAGGTTTGTCATCTTCAACCTTAAAGTAAAGGTTAGGATTGGCTTCACTCCTAGTGAATCCCAACTTCATCAAGTAGCTATCGATCCTCTCATACCATGCTCGGGGTGTTTACTTCAACCCATAGAGGGCCTTCTTCAATCTGCACACATGAGATTTTCAATCATAAATCTCAAATCCTTCGGGTTGCTCAACGTAGACCTCTTCTTTGATCAAACCATGCAAGAACGAAGTCTTGACATCCATTTGATGTAGGTTCCATCCTTGTGAAGCCGCAAGGTCTATGATTGAGTGAATGGTGGTATATTTGGCAACAGGTGCAAATATCTCGTCATAGTCTATACCTTCCTTCTGGGAGAAGACACGAGTAAAAAAACGAGCCTTATACTTTCTGTACTTCCATCTGCTGCATGCTTTATCTTGTAAAGCTATTTGGAAGTGACAACTATCTTGTCTTGGGGTCTGGGAACTACTTCCCAGACATAATTCTTCATAATAGACACATATTCTTCGGTCATAGCATCATTCCATACTTGATGTTTTATGGCATATGAGAATGATGAAGGCTCATTTTGTATGATCATGCTCATGATGGTCAGGTATCCCTGATACCTATTAGGTTTCTTACTTTCATGGAACGTTCCTCGGGGTACAGCATGTCCTTCAACATCATCAAGTGTCCCCCTAATCCATGAAGGCCTCTTCCTAGAAGAGGAAGGCCCAGGTGGAGGAGGATCAATAGGATCCATGGGTTCTTCCACATCAGGCATTGTTTCATCATGCTTTTCTTTTGGTTCCTTGGTTTCAGCTTCTTGAGAGCTCCTCAAAGTAGGACGATTGTTCACCTTGTTGAGAGCCATGTATTCATCAAAGGTGACATCATGACTAATCCCAAATTCCTTTTGACCAGCTACATAGATTCTATAGCCCTTAGTATTTTCACTATAGCCCACGAAGATTCCTTTCTTTCCAGATGCACCCAATTTATTCCTTTTCTCTTTTGGCACATAAAAATATATAGGGCTTCCAAAAATTCTAAAATGAGATTTGTCAGGTTTCTTATCGGTGTACATTTATTCAGGAGTCTTGGAACCCAATGCTTGATGAGGGCATCAGTTTTGTACATATACGGCGGTGTTTGCAGCTTTGGCCCATAGAAACTTCGGAAGTCTTTGATCATGGAGCATAGCATGAACAACTTCCACAATTGTAAGGTTCTTCCTTTCTGCCACACCATTCTATTTAGGAGTGTATGGTGTAGTAGTCTCCCTTTTAATGCCAGCCTCTTTACAAAAGTCATGAAACTCATTAGATTCATATTTAGTCCCATTATCAGTCCTTAAGATCTTGATCTTCTTTTCGGTTTGATTCTCGATCAAGGCTTTGAAGTGTCAAAACCAGGAGAACACTTCATCCTTATTTTTCAAGAAGTATATCCAAGTCTTGTGAGAATAGTCATCTGTAAAAGTAAGGTAATATGAATATCCTCCCAAGGAGTTCACAGGAATCATACCAGATATGTTTGAGTGAACCAACTGTAATATATCAGAGGTATTACTTTGGCTTGAGGGGAATGGTCCCCTTTTGAGCTTCCCTTCGGTACATCCTGTACATACACCTTCTTGCTCTAATCTGAACTCGAGCATCCTAGTTACCATTTTTCTTACATCAGGTAGAGCTTTATAATGAAGGTGAGCAAACCTCCGATGCCATAATTCGGATTGAAGAGTTGTATCACAAGTCATGACACCCAGCAAACTTCCTCAGACTTGATATAATGAATCAAATCGAAACCCAAGAGTAAAAGCATCTTTAAAGTTCTTTTTCCATACACGTACCTTTCCGTTGTTGAAAGCCTCCTTGTAGCCTTTGTCTTCCATTGCCGAAATGGACACCAGGTTATTTTTGAGAATAGGTACATATAATACATCTTGTAGATGGATTGTATTACCTTGATTCAATGTAAGAGAGACATTTCCTACACCTTTCATGGGATATTTCATATTGTCTCCAAGGAAAATTTCCAGGTTGGTTTTTTTCTCTATCAGATTATGGAGAACTTCTTTGTAACCAGTGAAGTGCCTTGAGACACCACTATCAATAAGCCAATTTCCCAGAGAGTCCGGAGGAGCAGAGGTAGATAGAGCAACTGGCAGATAATATTCATCCTGCTTATTGTTAACAGTGTTAGATTCACATCTGGAATTTCTTACCTTCTTGAATGGTTGTCCTCTTCCTTGATTTCCATCACTCCTTTTACCTCGACCATTTGACCTGCCATTTCTTTGATTGCCTTGAGAAGGATTTTGATCATCATCTCGGTGTGAGTCCTTTCTCTCAGGGCACTCCCTTGCATATATTCCCAGATGATCTTCTTAGCTTTTACTTCCCCCTTGGTCCATTTGTTCCTAGCAGCAATAGATGCATTTGATGGAGCTTCAACAATTCCGCCTTTCACATGGTCCAACACTTCCTGTTCTTCTAATGTTAGATTGAGAGACATCTTCCATTCGTGGTAGCCAGACTTCTAATGGAGTTTCTCTTCAGTAGGGAAGTGTGTTGAGGACCCCTTGAATTCTTTTTGGATAGCCTGCCAATATTCTCTTTGGTGATTACTCTTGCTTTTGATTGGGCTTTGTCTTCACCTCAGCTCTGATACCATGTTAAGATATTGTATGTTCTATGCTTAGAGTAGTTTACTTCTTTTTCTTATTATTATCCATAGATTAGCAATCACATGTACATTAAGTAAAGTCTAGATAGAACATTAAACGATCGACAAAAAACAAGCCAAGACAAGAGACACAAGATGTGGCGGCTAGCCAGGGACAAACCTCAATATGGGGAAACCCTTTGATCAAATCTTATTTTATTTTCAGTGATTCAGTAGAGAGAAATAGTACAAAGATCTGATTTATATCAGTAGCAACAAACTCCATATTAGACCTAAACTAGGGCAGCAGACCATAGATCGAACTTGTCAAGTCTCCACTAGTGAGTCATTCACTGTGCACCAGTCCAAGACTTCACCATGCACCAGTCCAAGATTTCGCCGCGCACTACAGAGAGAGATATAGATGTGATGATCGGTGTGTGTCCAAATGAGGGAAAGGCCTCCTATATTTATATACAAATTTTGATGATGAATAGATGCGTCTGTTGGGCTTCTAATCCTACATGAGTTGTTGGTCGGCTTGATAATTATTCCATAATCAAAATAAATTCATATCTCCATAAATACTTATCTGAATCGGATGATCTTTAGATCAATCCTACACCTCTTGATGAGAGGAATCTAATAAAAATATTATCATCCATGAATAAGATGTTCCACATGGAGTTTGGCCCTAGTTGCCAATTTTAACAAGTGGTCTGCTCTTGACCGCGTCCCTTCAAGATGAAAGGAGTGCTTTGCTCCTCACCATTGCCTCCTCCCTGCTTCGACAACTCTTGCTTGTCAGTGTGCTGCGAAGTTGATTTTCCACCTTCTTCTATATCCTGTTGTTCCTTTTCAGCCTGCTCTTTAGCAACGTGCTCCTTCTCCATCTGTTCTTTCTTCACAACTACCGTAGAAACTTCCTTCTTCTTCTGCTCGGCCAAGGCACGCATGTCCTTCTGAGCTACATATTTTCGCTTCTGCATAGCAGGGTTCTCTGCGCCTTTACTTGTTCCCACATCAAGCATTGTGGGTTCACGCCACTTTGCTGGAAAATACCCCACAATCTCTTGCACATCCATCTTAGATACCAAATAAGGAAACTTGTGACATGTGTGTTGTGGGCCCTTCCATGCTCTGATGGACACATTGTGAAAATCAGCCTTGAATTCCACGTAGGTTAATAACTATGCAAACAAGGTTGGAGAAAACCTTGGCCTTGGACTAATCACCATATGAAGGTCCATATCCAAAAAAGTTTGGACTCCTTGATCCTTTGTTGACCACAATGAGGCGAACCACACTACCTTAGGTAAATATTTCGTGTGCAGGGGGAACTGACTGTCAGTAGACAACCTCCAAGTGAATAACACAATAGACAACAACAACCATGCATAATGGAATGGCTTGCTTTCTTCCTGGGCTTCTCGATAGTTCATGAGGAACTCCTGGCATAGATACTTCACCCAATTTTATTAGATGCCCTTCATGCATTGTGCTGCAAGTGACACTACTAGTGTCGGAACTTCGTCCGTGTGGCAGTTCCTCATAAATTGTCCCGCAAGTATCCGGGCAGTGAAATACACTACTTGGTCTTGAGTTGAGAGGATAGAGTATCCACGTGAATTTTTAACAAGGCCATATTCTTTCTTCATTTTATCAACTAATTCTTTATCCTCAATTTTCCCTCGAAACTCATTGGAAAGGTCCACTCCTTTATATGGAAACTTTTTGATTCGATGGATCAACATGTTTGTAATTGGGATGGTCTCCCCAAGCCATAAACGCCCATCTTGTACTAGCATGAGGAGCTAGCGCACACACATTGTGTTGATAGTTAAGCGATGATAATGAAACACTAAGAGCATGTTGAGCAGCCCTGCCTACTCAACACCTTTGACCCACTTCATGGGCTCCAACTGAGTAACCCCCATTTCTCTGTAATATATCTTTGTCATATATTTGTGGGTTGCTAAATGCGGGAACCTCTCATGGTCCGCGAGGTCCCAGTCCTCCATTTTTAGTACTGGAATGAGTGCTAACGTAGGACCTTCAAATTCCACCTGTTTAGGAAACAAGGGTGTCGACACCATGAACTTCTTGAAATTAGGTTCTTTGGTAACAATGGTCTTTCCCTTCTGTAGAGGGATATACTCGGGAATCCTTGAGATCGGCTCAATTTCTTTGAAATCTACTTCTGTGACACCTTGGTATTCTTCCTCTTCTAAATCAACCACTTGCTTTGGTTGTTTGTTTTTCTTCTCCTTCTGTTGCACCTCCGAATTCTTCCTCAGTGACATTCTCATCGGCATTGACTTCTTCTACTTCTCCTTTGTTGCTGGTTGATTCTCTTTCATGGCTAGTTTATTTTATTTTGTGGTGGATTTCTTTGGCCTTAGCGACCTCGGTGCGGTAGGCACAGGGGTTATAGCTTCCATGCTCGATATCTCAGGGCCCGTTGCGTCAGAAACAGTGGATTCATAACTCACGGCTTTGACAGGGTTGGTGGTAGTAATTTGCTGAAGAATGAACTTTTGATTCCACGCAAGTAAGTCAAAAATTGTTGGGCTTTCCAAAAAATCCTCCCAGAATTGACGACTCATAAACTTCAGACAAAAAATTGCCCAGAAAAGTCTCAGAATGCAAAGTGTTCTTCAGCGTTCCAACATGAGAGATTTATAGGGATTTTTGAATTCAAATCTAACCATTCGCCCCAAATTCTGATAATAAATGCCTCTTTGGCAGCATATCTTCAAATATTTTTGCCATAAATAGCGCCTACCTACTCCTCTTAACCGATTTTTGGCAATCAAGTCATGAATAGTAACCTCAACGGCTACATTTGGACCCACCTGCATGACACCATCCTCCATGGCGTAACTCATGGAACGCAGCTTCACCTGTTGCACCCCTGTCATCCGTCGCACAACCTCTCTTCCATGCTTTCCCCTTATTTAGGTAGCGTAGTTGATAGTCCTACAATCCCTTGCAACTTTCTAGATTACTGAGACTATCCTATTGCCATATAGTCATCGCATAGGGGCAGGATACCCTGTGTACAACTTCAATCTACTTCCGTTCACTTTTCTAGGGAATGGTTCCCCATTCAGCTTTGTGTGTTGAACTACACCACCATTCATGGTCTCCTTAATAACATATGGTCCCAATTAGTGCATTTGAAATTTTCCTGGAAACTTCATGAACTTGCTACCATATAACAATACCAAATAATCTACCTTGAATGTGCGCAACTTAATATATTGATGATGCCATGCCTTCTTGCATTCCTTTTGCATTAGGAAGAGGTATTATTCTAACTCCATGATCTACATGTGCCATTCTTCCAAGTTCTCACGGTCTGCCATCTCAGTCAAGGCTGCAATCCTTAATTTAGGCACAATATACTCCATCGGCATGACTTTTTCAATTCCATAGACAAACCTAAATGGCATTTGTCCCCTCAACTTCTTGTAGGTTGTCCTATAAGCCCATAATACAGTAGGTATGTGCATGTCCCAGTCACTCCTTTGTGTGTTGCATACCTTTGTCAATGTGTGCTCCAAAATCTTATTAAAAGCTTCCACCATCCATTTGCCTATGGGTGATAGGGCGTGATCTTCTGATGATATACCTGAAATTATTCCAACATCACGCTGATCATTTCATTCAAGAAATGTGTACCCCTATCACTCATTAATATCTTTGGGCATCCAAACCTTGTTAAGACATACTCGAATATAAACTTCATAGCAGTGGTCGCTGTACAATTCCTCACTGGCTATGCTTTTGCCCATTTGATTAAATACTCTGTTGCAGTGATGATATACCACATGCTGATCTTCTTTCTTGGTGGTTGTATGGGACTTATAAAATAAATGGCCCATTTCTCAAATACCTGCAATGAAACTTGGGGATTTAAAGGCAATTCATCCCTTCGTGAAGGCTGCCCCATCCTTTAGCAAGCATCGCACACCTTACAGTATGCCTTAGAATCCTTGTGTAACATAGGCCACCATAATCTAGTGCGTAAAATATTCTGCGTAGTTGCTTTCTCTGGATAGTGGCCTCCTGCCACTCCTCAATGAGCTTTAGCTAGGATACTAACGCATTCAAATTCTGGAACATACCTATCTAATATCTCATCCGTTGTCATTTTGTATAAATGACCCGCAATTACTGAAACATTTGTAGCATGAACTACTAAATTCTTCTTTTGTTGAGTGGAATATCCTTCCGAAGCCGTTCTTGTCATTAAGAACTGAATAATATCAACAAAATGATTGTTCGCGACGCACACCACAAATATATGTGCGTCCGATAGTCCTTCCTCCAAGCTATTGGGTTCTTTGCCAGTTTCAATCCTTGACATATGGTCTAGGTCCACATTCATCCTTCCAGGCTTCATAATCACCTTGAAGTCATATTCTTGAAACAATAGCAACCATCGGCATATCTTCCCCCCAACACAAGCTTATTGACTAGGTATTTCAATGCGACATGATTTGTATACATTTTAAAGTGTCCACCTAACAAATAATGTCTAAATTTTTGTAGTGTCTAGACCATCGCCAACCCTTCATGCTCTCTGGTGGAGTAATTCTTCTCAGGTTTGGATAAATTTCTGCTCACGAAAGCTATCGGATGATAAAGCTCACCCTCTCCTACTTGTGTTAGTACTACTCCTAGCGCAATGCAAGAAGCATCGACATGCACATGAAACTCATTTTTCCAGTCCAGAAACACCAAAATAGGCACTGTCTCCATTTTCTCCTTCAAGATATCGAGACTGCACTAATAGTCTTCATCCCTAGAAAACATCACATCCTTCTTTAAGAATTTCTCCATTTGCACGGTTATCTAGGCATATGCCTTGATAAAATTTCTGTAGTACCGAGTGTGTCCCAATGTCACGCGCAGTTGTTTTACATTCCTAGGAGGTTCCAAATTCACAATTACTATAGGTTCCACCATCAATCCCTTCTTACATACAACATGCCCAAGAAAAATCCCAAATGTCACACATAATATACATTTCTTTAAGTTCAACGCGATCTGATACCTTCGACATGTATCTTGCATGAGGCGTAGACTCACGACATGTCGCTTCACCAACCCAAATACAATCCAGTCATCAAAATATACTTCCAAGAACTTACAAATAAATTCTTTAAATGTCGTGATCACTACTTGAGAGAAGATTGCACGTGTGTTCTTCAATCCAAATGGCATAACTATATACTGGAAGCACCCCCAGTCAGTCGCAAAGGTTGTTTTACTTCTATCCTCCCGCGCAATCTTTATTTGATGATAACCTGAAAACCCATTAGTAAATGAATACACCTCCTATCCACCAACATTTTTCTAGCACTTCGTCAGTAAACGGTGTTGGAAACGGATCATGCACATAGGCATCACTAAGCTTCCATAGATATAAGCATATGCGGATCTCGCCCTTCTGCTTCTTTTCATGGACCACCATTGGGCTCACCCAATTTGATTCTTCTACCAGCTCAATAATACTAGCTTCCAAAATTTTATCCAGTTCTAGGCACACCTTCTCCTTATACTTTGGATTCAGTCGATAAGGTCACAGCATCCGGTTTCAATGTAATGTTCACAATGCCTAAATCTCTGACAATGCCTTTCAAATATTGAAACCTCGTGGGAAATAAGTCTTGGTACTCACACAACATCTCAGCTACCTTATCAACTATATCTTCATTCCAATAATCTCTTATCTTCATGAACTTGGGCTCTCCTTCAAACCCAATGTTTACCTGTCAAGTTTTAAGAGGCTCTGATATATCTGGGTTCGCTACCTTCAGTCCTTCGACATCACGCTGTCCTTCAGTCTCAGGGATGGTAATATTCTATAGGTCATCCTCGACTTTAGCAGTCACGTTATAGCATTCCATCACATGGCACAGCTATGTACTCCAATCTGGATGAGTCCACTCTACCAGCTCCTTCAGCATTCTAAATATAGTTGCTTTTATTTCTTGCAGCGCTTCATCAATACTCTCGAAGCCATCCTCAAAGCTGAAAGTTAATAGAAATTTTTTCCTTGAAACGTCGTATTCAATAGTCCCATGACGAAGCTCTGTTTCCAAATACCAGTTCATTGGGATCGTATCTAACATATGAAATAATATATGCATCCATTCTAGTTGTGTTTTTTTCCCCTAGGCTTTAGTCCATTGTGCTAAATGATCACACGGATCATCCTTCCCACTATATTTTTCTGTCATTATAGTATTAGCATAGACGAACCTTAACTTCATCATTCTACGGCATTCTTTCCATCCAACTAAGATATCCTTGTGTGTACCCCACCAATAGGCAAGCGTAGCGTGCAACGCCAATTCTAGTGCCTAGAACTAATGCTCTTCCAATATTTCTCTTTCAAACTCATCTAAAAATAATTCCACATCAGTCAATCCATCATAATGTGGAAGGTTTCCTACATCAGTGGAAACAAACCTTAGCGACTTGGTCATCATGTTGCAGAGGAGCATAGATACTTCATGCATCCTATTCTACCAATTCTCAATCTCTTTGTTTGAATCTAAGGTGTAGGAGCCATCCTTGTCCCATGCAATTCATCCATCTACCGTAGGATTGATCCAATCCTCATCTCTCTCCGTTATCTTGTATATATGATCAAGATCATCATCACTTTCTACATAGTCACGCACAGGTTTAGTGTAACATGCTCCTTCTACAGGGTCTACGGGCATGATGTCCCTAAGCGATTTCTTTCCAAAGGAAATCTTCTGCTTCTATAAGTTGATTACCCAATTCATATCAATACCCTAGTAAATTCCTAGTAGCGTGGGGTATGGGTTACTCTCATCCACTAGCTCAATGACCTCAAAGTTAGCCAGTGCACTCATACCCTTGATGTCCACTATTAAATTGTATAAGCACCCCATTGGAATAATCTTCTACTGATTTTCCATACACAACTAAATAGGAGACCACTGTAGTGCATGTCTCACCATCCTTTCTCATTTATGCTTAGGAAAGACACTCACAACAGACCCCAGATCTAAGATTACCTGGTCAATTTCATATTTGCTTATCTATGAGGTTAACCTCATCCCTCGCCCTGTTTGTGCCTTATGCTTACCAATCTTCCTTATTGTGCGCTTCTTCGTAGGAGTATTTTCCTTATTGGCGCACTTGTTTATTAAGTCTTGCAATCCTTCGTCTGCTTTCTGATAGTGCAAAAGGTTCATACAAGTAGTCAAAAAGGTAGCTAGAATTGAAGGATGTACTTCTTGAGTCACATTAGTTTCTAGCATTTTCTCCTGGATTCTTGAGGTGGAGGCCTCAACGAAGTTCTTCTTTGCTTCCAAGAAATTTTCTTTAGTGTGATTTAGATCAAAGTCGTCTTCCTTCTCAGCATCCTTGTGTACCCATCCATCTTCCTCAGTCTTCTTACCTTTATCTACGCTAGTCGCCATTCTACTCCTCAACATAATATTTATGTTCTGATCCTCCTCGTGGGGTTCAACCCTCATCATCTGAATGTTCTGCATAGGCTACTGGGCCTGCGACTTCTTCTCTTGCATCTTCGTTATAAGAACCAGACATTCCTCTATGACTTGGTCAAACTTTTGACAATACTCACATGAGGGATGTGTGGGATTTGTACACTCTCACGTGAAGTGCCTTACTTCGCCACAATTATAGCAAATTACCTTCCCACGCCCTTGTCCTGGTCCATTGCCTCTTCCTCTTCCTCTGCCTTGGAATCCTTTGCATGCTACACCTGCTCCTTCATATTGAGGCTGGTTTCATATCTACATTATGTAGGTAGGGGTCCTATCCATCATTATCTCATAACTTCTACAATGGCACTCATCATTCCCTAAAGACTTACAAAATTACAAAATAACTGTTGCAGGGTATGTACAAATTTCTGCAATAGATGGTAGTTATCAATGGCATGTTGTCCTGTAACCTAACAAATAGTGCACCATAGTGCAACTCCCATGCTCGTCCCAACATTATTCTCAAGCTTCAGGGGTACAAGTCCTCCCCCTATAATATAATTCTTAAAGACTGGGGAATGGTCCTTATCATGTCCATGGATCTTACATTTTAGACACCAAATCTTAGCACGCACCTCTAGCTGAGCTTCCCTTCCTTTCTTCAAGCTATGAAAATCCAAATGCAGATTTTCCAGCTGTGAATGAATCTTTTGTACCCCAAGCTTCATATCCTAAATAGGCAATGCATCCAGCCTCATCACAATCTCCAAGGATTCCAAATGCGTTGCTATTTTCTACTGTGGCAGAGGTATTCTTAAATGCGGCAATAACGATACTATAAACCAGTAATGATGCCAAGAACCTGATATTTGCATGGTACCCTACCTGATCAGGCACTTCAACCTCTGATCAAAGTCCTAAGGCATCTCATCAACCTTTTGTCAGATTTCCTTAAATTCAATTACTGACTATGCCTCTGACTTAGGCTTTCTGAACTCCTTGTTCAAAGCTATTTGGGTATCTGCCAACGACGCATTGGGGTTATTAGTGAAATACTTTATATAACATGTTAATGCACGGTCCTGTAAGGCTGTAACCAACTATGCTTTATTAATATTATCATCCATAATCTATTGCATTGTCTAAATATCATCTACAACAAACCAAAAATATTCTGGGTCTTCCGTTCCCGTTCCTTTAAAAATCAGAATATTCATTCCGTTTTCCATGTTGAATGATGGAAGTGGAGGTGGAGGCATAGCTGAAGGTGTATGAGGTGGAGGTGGAGGTGGAGGTGTAGTGGATGGATGAGATATCCTTGGAATACCCTGAGTTATTAACTGAACTGCACTTCATGGTGTAGTCAGCACCTGCCCTTCATTGTCGCTTGAAGGAGGTTCAATGAGCAGACTATATTATGGGCTAGATCCTCCATTTCCTCTAAATATTCTCCTAGTTTGTGTAGCCCCAAACATCAAGGTAAATGAATAACCCTCTTTTCACATAACAACATTTTAATCCGTGTCTCAAGGGAGTTCAAATACTTACCTCGCAGTTCTTTAAATATCCTTCTCTCCGTTTCGCTATAGCTGATATTTTTATCAATTGCGATCAACCTAGTGATCCACAACCCACACAATATTGCTTTCTGATGCTTCTAGACGTCATACCAGTTCAAAATTCCACACTATAGGGCCTTCGAGCCTCCACGTCCCTTGACTATCAGCTAATTTGGACAACCACTCGTATAATTCTTCAGGGAAGAAACATAAGAACGTGCCAGTCTTGTCAGTGTACAAAAATATTTGCAACCACTGCTCCTTGGTTAATTTAGGGCTCCTATTTTCCTGACCCACGAATGCATGTGATTTCTGATCAATCCACTTGTCAAGATATTTCTTCGTAGGGAACCATTTATTGCACATCTCTTATATAGATATTGGTCCCCACAACGGAACCATTTGTTGGCTTAAGCGGGCCTGACACAGTTTTAGAGTTGTCGTGCCAACCAAAAAAACCCTAACTGCATAGCGCAGGCTGTAGTCTCACCCGAAGTAGTATTGGAGGGTGCTAGAACCAGGTTTCTGCATCCAGAGACATGTGATAAACGATTCTTAGGCTTTGACAATTTAGATCTCGCTTCGCGTAGATCAATATCCTTCTAGGGCTCATCACTATAACTAAGTTAAAATGGCTTCTAGACCTTCACGAAGGTCTACAATTAGTCTTTGTGGACCTTAAACTGATAATTTATCTACTTTCATGCATCAATAAGAAACCCTAGCTCTGAGTTCACGCGGATATAATTCAATTCATCGAAAAACATAGCAAACTTAACTATTTTCTCTGAGAAACAAGATAACCACTTAAATCATGCATTAATAAGACAGTTTCAATGGTTTCGCATATCATTCATACATTATTTCATGGAAACATATCATTAAGCGATAGAATATAGCATAAACATAAATGCTCAAATTGCGCAGTAATTCCCCAAAATTTAGTCTTTATTGATTTTCAATGCTCAGATTATAGACTCCTCTACCCTATGCACTCAGCTGCAGGGGTCTGTGCACTCAGGTGTGGACTTACCAAGGACTCCTGCGCACTCAGCTATAGGAGCCTTCCCCTTCTCACATAAGTACAGGAAGCAAAGCCTTCCTTCCTCAGCACTTTCCCAAAACAGCAAGATCCATTCACCATTCACAATTCTTCCTTCTAAGTTATCTTCAAGACCCCCTGTTACACTGAAATTTGTCACCATGACTATCTACAGTTAATATGGCTCCATCAATAGTCATATTATCCTCCTTGTCAAGCCTCATACCTCTGCTCTTCATGT